>ARYC01006140.1:0-31898 GCA_000711775.1 Oxytricha trifallax
AAGAAGAGGAGAAGAAGGAGAAGCCTAATCCCTTTCTGGGCTAATTTAATATGTGAACTTATTCATTCATTTAAATCTAAGACTTATATTATAAACATTCATTCTTCCTTCTCTCGCACAAACTGTTATCTTATCTATGCTTACTCTCTTGCAGCTACTCTGAATCAAGTCTACTGTATCTATAAGCAAGTCATGCATTAGGTGATATAGCAGCAGTTTCTTGTAGTGGGTCTTTATTTAACTCCAGTAGAATTCAAATCCATTAAATTAAGGGCTGTAAGGAACATTGTATACAGGATTAATGTTTAACTCTTCATAAGCTTTCTTAGACTCATTAGTCTTATGAACTGAGAGATTGTCAACAAACAGGATGATCTCTTAATCGTTGTATTTATCTCTCAGCTTATGTAGGAACTCTATGTACTACTCTCGCTTAATAGAGCGAGGATGAATAACATAACTTTCTAAGCCAGAGTCTTCACTAATACCTGCTAAAATTGCATGGGTTACAACCTTTACTTCTAATCGTAGACTTCTATATTATCATACTTCTTATACCAAGATTAATAAAGGTGTTGAAGGTAAACACAGCTTCATCAGCGTGTATGAACTTAATGTTATTGTCAATAGCCCTCTGCATTTAATCATATATATAGTTTAAATTATTACTATAAAATGGCACTGTAAAATCAATCACTCTCTTCACTCTGTTGACAGTCTTGAAAGTAATACCATTTCTTCTATAAATGTTGGCTATAGTTTATGGAGAGATACGCATGTCAGGAAACTTGCGATGAAACATCACAGCTCGCTAGTCTAGTGGAAAGTGTGCCCAATACTTTAAAGTCTTCGAATCACAGAGGTAGTCAATATGGTGCTGTGAGAACTTTTATTTTCTTGCAGGATGCTTTCAAGTGCCTGAAATATAATTCTAAACAGCCAACAAGCAATGATACCTAACTGTTGAGGCACTCTTGCACAGGAGCTTTGCTTTAGCTGTATAATTCATTACTGGTTTGACTTAGTCTATATTAATACTCGTACCATACCTAAGCTTAAGCAGTAAATCTAAATATTTCTCATTATAAATAGACCCTAAATTTCGCTAATTTCTATTTCTCATTTTGCAAATTGGCCTAATTTCTCTACTAACCCCAATAAGACCCCAACTATACCCTACAAATCAAAGCCCTTATAAACCTCACTAAGGGGTTTTGGGGTTTTGATTGCTAATCCTTATTTTATGATTTCCATATAGAAGCAATCATTAAAAAGAAGTTTTAAAATGTATTTTATTTTAAAAATATAAATGTAAATAATATGTGAAAAACTTAAATTAATAAATTGGGAAACTTACTAATCCTTTTTTCGAATTAAAATTTATCTACTTTTATTTAATTTATGATTCATCAAGCATTAAACTGTTCATAACTTAATATTACTAATAATTTATCGTAGTTGTTCGTTATTTTAAATTAAAAATTTAATTTCATTTCCTAACTTATTTTAAATAAAATTCTTAAAATTATAAAAATAAAATAATCCTGTATTATCAATTTTTATTGATTTTTTCCACAAATTTTTAATTTTTTATAAATTTATTAGAAATCAACAATAAATAAAATTGCATTGTGATTTATGATTTTTTAATAATTAAATTGAATTTTCTCAAGCTTTATTCTGATTAAAGACCTGCAGGGTTATAAATATTCTTTATGAATTGAAAAATTAATATGAAATTATCTCTTTTATAAGTCAATTTTAAATGTTAGCATTATCTATATTATCTAATTTGACTTGTAATATTTGCAGGAGAAAAATAAACCATAACATCGCAGAACTATACTACAGATGCGATAGTAGTTGTAATTGGGATATGTGCAAGGATTGCTATCATGGACATGGAAGATAGTTAAAATATTATTAATATAAAAATAAATACTTTTGTTTGCAATAGTTTATAAACTTTATTTGTCTTAATAATTGGAAATAAAATACATTTTAAATAACTATATTCTATATATATATACCTTTGTAATAGTAAAATACAATATAAAAATACTGATATTCTTGTTGTTTTTGATATTTAAATATAGTTGATTTTAAGTAATAATAAATCAGAAATAAATTTTATTAGCTATTTATAAAAAATTTTATTAAATTAAATTATATTATCATAATTTATAGTTGAATCAATTTCGTTGATGTATTTACTATATAAGTTAAAAATATTTATCTTTGCAACAAATTTCACATTTATGTTTTAAATTCTATTATTTCATTTATACCTTTTTACATTTATTTAAGGTAAAATTTAAAACAGTTCAATACAATTTTTATACAATATAATAATTACTTTTATATTTTAATTGAATTCAATAAAAAAAAGTTTCTTAGATAATTTATCATAATATTTTTTTTTATTTATAAAGATATTAAATTTTAATTGTCTATAATTATAAATTTTAGTAGTGTATTAAAGAAGAGTAAATTTTTTATATAGAATTCTACAATCAATTTTCTCTAATGATTAAATCAGTTTTAAATTTATATTTTAAAGTTATTATATCCAAAACTTTTAAAAGTAATTAACCCCTTCGTTATTTAGAATTTTAGTCTTATTAAGTTACGATGGAATAAAAATAAATTTCTTTTAATAAATGACGTGTATTTTTAAAATCGGTAAGAGCATGGAAAAATACATAAGATATTATTGCTTTTGAATTGAATAATCTGAATGAGAGATTTAAGATTTTCTTGAAAATTTACTTTTAATTATTGTTTTTACTAATCGTTAAAAAATACAAAAGAGGATAATTTTGATTAAATTTTCCTGAATTTTTAATTAAATAAAAAATATACTAATATAATTCTATTTTTAAATTAATTACTCTATCAATGCTTTTATTTTATTATCAAACAATTATCTTTATTTTTTTGAAATTCTTAAGAATATTTAACCAATCAACTTTACAAATAATGTTACATTAAAATATTATACATGAAATTTAATGCAAAATTTATATTTAAAATATAATTTATATCACTTGAATGACTTGAAAACTTCTTCAATCATAGTAATAATGCCCTTAACTTTATATATTAATAATGTAATACAATTTTTAATAATAATTATAATTTTAAATTGGTCGATGTAAAATAAATATATAATATATAATTTGGTTTAATGATTTTAAGGATTTAATTTGTTTCGATTTTTTTAATAAATAAATTTTTAAAGGATAATATTTTTAGAATAATAGTAAATTATTTTCATAAAAGATATTAAATTAAATGAGAATAGATCAATAAAAGAATAGTAAATTTTCCACAACACTATCCACTGACAATTCTAATTAAATCTTTTTCCTTTTGAGTAAATTAATGTACTAGAAAATAATATCAATTAGCGATAATAAATTTGTTAGTTATTAATTATTACTGTAAAAGTACAATAATTGTGATTCTCATCCAATTTAGGGAAGTTTTATTATGAATGTCATTTGTGATTGTTGCTGAAAAGTTTGCATTAATGTCATTGATTACTATAGATTTGATTATAAAATTAAAGTTACTTTATTCATAATAAATTTATAATAATTCATGAATTTAATCAAATCTAATCTTAATTAGTAATAAATAACAATGTCTAAATTGTCATTCAAAACCACAAAACCCCTTAATTAGGTTAAAGTGCTTTTATTCGTTAGTTATAGTTGGGTCTTATTGGGTTAGTAGAGAAATTAGGCCTATTTGCATATTGAGGAAAAGAAATTAGGGTTTATTTATTATGATAAATATTTAGATTTACTGCTTAAGAGTAGGTATTGTATAAATATTAATATAGGCTTAGACGAACCAGTCCTGAAATATGCAGCTATTGTAAAGCATCTATGCAAGAGTGCCTCAACTATTAGATATAATTGCATGTTAGCTGTTTAGCATTTTAATTCTGGTACTTGAAAACATCTAGGAAGAAAATTAAAGTTCTCACAGCACCATATTGACTACCTCTACGACTCTAAGACTTTGAAGTATTGAGCACACTTTCCTCTTCACTTGCGAGTTGTAATGTACGATCGCAAGTTTCCTGACATGGGTATTTCACCATATATAATAGCTAATATTTATAGAAGAAATGGTATTACTTTCAAGACTGTCAACAGATCGAAGAGAGTGATTTTACAGAGCCGTTTATAGTAATAATTTTTACTATATATGATTAGATGCAGAGAGCTATTGATAATAACATTAAGTTCATACATGCAGATGAAGCTGTGTTTACCTTAATTACCTTTTTAACAAGTCATGGTAAAAGAATATGATAACATTGAAGTTTATGACTAAAAAGTGAAGGTTTCAACCATGAAATTTTAGCTGGTATTAGTGAAGATTCTGGCTTAGAGAGTTATGTCATTCATCCTCGATTTATTAAGCGAGAGCATTATATTGATCATAATCTAAGAGATAAATACAACGATCAAGAAATCATCTTGTTTGTTGATAAATTATCAATTAATTAGATTAAGTAGTCGAAGAAAGTTTATGAAGATTTAAACATAACTACTGTATACAAGGTTCCTTATTGCCCATAATTTAATGGAATTAAATTTTATTGGAGTTAAATCAAAATATACTACAAGAAGTTATTTTTGAATAATCTAATGCATAATTTACAAATCGATACAGTTGACTTAATACAAAGTTGTTGCAAGAGAGAAAGTGAATAAAATAAGACTACGATATGTACAAGGAAAGGGAGAATGAATGTTTATTAATGAGTTTTAGACTTAAATGAATGAAATAGTTCAGCATATTAAATTGGCCCTTAAAAAAATTAGACTTTTCTTTCTTTTCTTCTTTTTAAGCCCTAAATTTCTTCTCTAACTGCCATCTCCTGCATCTATGTTCATATCTTCTGGCTTTTAAATGTCTTTATAAATTCTCTTACTAATTTTATGAACTGTCTATTGTTTTCTAACTCTATTAAACTTAGCATGCTTTTTCATAAGATATATATATACCAGTACCAGATTTACCTACAAAGTTTTATGTCCTTAATTGAAAGAAAAGGATGCTTCTTAAGTTCCTCTATGTTAGTTAAGCTTATTAAAATGCCTTTCTTCTAGTCTTCAGGAGAGATAGAATATCATTTCTAATGAGCTTCTTATATTATTTTTTGAGATACTCCTCTTTTATTGCACCTATAACACCAAAGAAGAAGTTCCTCTCTTTTAGTTTATTAGAGTGATGTTTCTTGGTATGAAGGTAAACTACCCTTTCCTCATCTATCATGGCATCTTCATTAAGATTCGATGCTGAAATCTCATAGTGGTTGATAATTTCTATTAGTTTAATATCTTTATTTTTAAAAGCTTTCTTCTCCTCACAAAGTATTGCTTTCAAGAATGAAATTTTGGTGCCTCCCATCGTTGGAAGGAATGATCCAACTGTATAATATGTTAATAGTAATCAAGTTATCTTACCATGAAAAGTAAGGTATAGATATAGATCTTCTTTACTTCTGATTCTTGATATTATTTCTTGAGCCTCAACTCTTTTCATTTGATCATTGAGTGATCCCATCTTTGTTCCTATTCCTATTAATGAATTTCAAACTATAATTTATAGACTTCTGGATCCTATTGTTTAAAATCTAACTATCAAAAACGGGCATCCTATAGGATGTTAACCCTAAGCTGTAACAAACTGCAGAGATGGAGCTCCATTTTTATCAATTTAGTTCCATTAAATTAGTACTAAATTTGTTAAATTTAATTAGTACTGGTACTAAATCCGTTTAATTTTAATTGGTACCAATTTAATAGTACCTAGTTTTAAACTAATGAGGTTTTAATGGAAAAGTTCCAAAATGGTTTAAAACATAATTGGTACCAGTATCAATCTGAAATTTTTCAAAGTTGTTACCAAAATTAAAAATATTAAGCATACAATTAGAGAAGTTATATTTATAAACTAAGTATAATAATGAAATCCAACACCAAAGAATTAACCATTATTATTGCAGCGCAACCAACTCATATACAAAGTTACTATAACGAAAGAGGTTATTAGAGCTTAATAATTTAA
The DNA here is from genome assembly GCA_000711775.1 of Oxytricha trifallax. NCBI lineage: Eukaryota > Ciliophora > Spirotrichea > Sporadotrichida > Oxytrichidae > Oxytricha > Oxytricha trifallax. The sequence continues at coordinate 6,091 of ARYC01006140.1, forward strand.
ATTTAATATTGAATTTAAATATGGCGGCTAACTTTAATCGCAAAACAGTTTTTCTTGGTGCATGATAATCATTGCTCAATTTTGGATCCTCCAAGAAATCAGAAGAAATCTATATTGAAATGGGGGTTGAGCTAAGAGCTCTAGAGTTTAAAGCAGAGGTCTTTAAAATTGAATATTAAACAAGAAACAAAAAGCAGCGATGGGAGTTTGAAATAAGTTGAATTGATTGGGGAAGAGAAAGAACAGCAACCAACAGAAAAAATTAAAATATTTTAATGTCAAGACTGATAAAATTTCTTCTCAACTGATTCTAGATTGAAGAGACATATCAAAGAGATACACTCTGTGAGAGTTATGATATATTTTAAGCATGATAAAGTCGATGGGAGGTATTAATGCAAAATTTGTAAGAATTCCTATACCCATTCAGCAAAAGTGAAGAAACATAAGCAAAAGAATCACTTAAGCGAGGCTTGATTTAAGATAAAGAAACTTAAAAATTTATATCTGTCAATAAAAAGTCTTATAACTCTTGATTCATAAAGAGAGTAGCAGGAGACACTCAAGAGATAGAAACTGTATGAATTGATTAGTTAACCAGTAGGGAGCACTATTTCAGCTTGCTTCTAAGTGAAAGCAATGGCATTAAATGCAATTTACATTAGCAGCTGTATTTATAACTATTTGCAAATTAGCGTACCTGCAAAATAAAAACTCATTGTGATTGATGATTATTTATAGAAGGTGTATCCTTAAAGCTATCTACTAAAAAATAAGCAGTATCAAAATGAGGTTGCTAACAAATATATGATTCTTAGAGAGGCTTAGAGAAGAAATTACAAGAACTTGCTTACGCTAGACTGTGTAATTTTAGGCTATGATTTTTTTCGATCTAAGGCTAAAAAAATATGAAATGACTCTTAGAGACTACCTATATCTAAACAGATACCCAGTTGACTTGAATGATATACTATCAGATATGATAAAAATGGCTAGGAGTTGCATGAACTTGGATATGTTCATAGAGAATTGAAGCCTAAAAATGTAATGCTGAACCTCTGCCCTTTAGAAGTATTGTTATATACATTATAATAGAGCATTAGGATAAGAGATATTAATCCTAGCATGGGTTCTTGGGGCACCTGGATACTTCCCAATCAGAGAGAAATGGACTATTGGCTCTGTTAAATGGGATGTATGGGCAATTGGAGCTATTATATTAGAGAGTGAATGGAAAGGATGACTTACTTTAGTTTAATGCTTGAAAAATAATCAATCAATTAAACTAAGAAGCTTATCAAGTAAGAGAATGTATTCAAGGAATAAAAAAGAAACAGAGATTATGATAATCAGCGCTCCCTCCTTTTCAAGGCAAACATTAAATGACATTCTTGTACAACTGAGAAAGTAATATTACAGAGGTATGTAAAAGACAAGCAAATAAGATTCGTTTGAACTTAATAGCCTAATATTAATTATATATATATATTATATTCAAATAAGCCTCTGTTTTCTCTACTAACCTCAATAAGACCCCAACTTTACCCTACAATCCAAAGCACTTATAAATCTCATTAAGGGGAATTGTGGTTTTGTTTATGATAAATATTGATTAGTTTATTTTCAATACTGCAAAAAGGAATACTGTTAAAGTTTTGCTATTATCAAGTAATTAGTCTTATCTTAAATTAAAAATAAAAATTATCTATAATTTATTAACAAGCATTTTAACATAATTTTCAACATTTACCTACCAAATAATCGATTGAAAATCGCAAAAAATTATATTTTAAATTATATTTTTTTAAGTAAGGGTCAAAATTAATATTGATTCATAATACAGTTAAAAATATCACTAGATAACAAAAAGTATTGATGGAAAGTACCTAATAGAAAAAGGAGAATTTTGAAGATAGTAGAGAGCTGAATAGCTGAATGGACTTTAAAAATACCCCTAAAATTCACATTTTTTTATTCTTTTAAAATGATTTTAAAATTATTAATTGTTAAAAACAAATATCTTTATATTACTTTTTTTATAAATGAAATTAAAATCAAAAATATGCTCTGCAAATTATTTTTATTTTTTATTAAAGATCTTAAAACTCTTAAAAACTAATCTTTAATATTTTAAATAAATGATTAAAAAATTATTTTAGAAAAAAATAATATTCATTATTCAAAATAAAAATTTATATATTCAATATAAACGAATTCTAAACTATTCAGGACATAATCCTTTTTTTAAAAAGTAACTTTGATAATTTATTTTATATTAGAATAGTTAATTGTATTTTTTAGAAATATTTTAAATAACTTAAATTTGTTAAGTTATTTAAGAAAATAAAGTTCTTGTTTAATCATAATATATTTCATTTTTGTTTGTATTTTTAAAATCTAAGAGTGACTAATGTTGAAGCTTTAAAATATAATGAATAGCTCTAACTTATCCAATAATATATTCTGTTTTCTTTAAAAGATTCCCTTTAATTCTTAAATCTTATATTTTTATCATAATGTTTTTAAAATGTCTACAAAATTTTTTAAAATCTTATAATCAGTCATATCATTTATTATATTGCATTAGTAATGTATATGTTGTAATAGATATAATTTCTTTTAGTGATCTTTAGTGTCTAAGAAAAATAATATCTCTAAAACTTAAATTAGACTTTATCTATTCTTAAATTTTAGTACAATAAAAGCTCAGACCAATATTTCTGAATAATTATTATTGTTATTAATTCTTTTGCCATATAGATTTTTTGTCTCTATATTAATAAATTTGGTGAAAAAAATTTTCTTTTATTTCCTTGATTTTGATTATAATTTATAAAAGTACTAATTTTCCATAGTTAATGATCAATTTAGAGGAACAATAATTAATAAATAAAAGCATAAAATATTTGGTGTATTGACCTCACTCATACAAATTATTTCATAAATGGAAAGCGGAAAGCCCCCTATGTATATTGACCCAGATCTTTACATAAAGATTTCTGGCGAAGGTGACTTCGAGAACCACTACAAATGTATAAACTAAGATCATTATTAATAAAAAATGGAATTTATTTTAATTAAAGTTTAATATGCTCAGGAGTAGTATTTGATCCTGTTGAGTAATAAATTATTAAATAAATATAAATTATAAATATTAATGAGTGCAAAAGTTGCTAGAATCTTTATTGCAAGCACATTTTATTAGTATAAATAATCTAAAATATTGGATTTATACTTTTAATATTTTTAATCGCATGAATAAAACATATTTATTAAATATAATTTTTAAATTAATAGCAATATTTTTCATTAAAAGCTTATAGAGAACTTTGAAATTTTAAGTTAAATTCTCTAATTAAAGTTCTTCTAACTCTATCATAAAAAACAGAATAAAGGCACAAAAGGCAACTTGATGTATTAAATTCTGCGGATTATTATTAATTTATATAAACTATTTTTCAACAATTGTAATAGTATTTAATCCTTATTTCAAAATATTTGCCCAATTTGTGTTGAAAAACTGGTTGCTTATTTTAATATTTTTCTCCAATAAAGTATTGCTAAAAGACATTCAATATTTCAAAGTTGCAAAAATTATAACTACGTATTATAAATTTGAATAATAATAAAAAATATATTTGAATTTGTTTAAAAATTAAATTTATAGAAGGAAATTAAAATTTCACACTTATAATCCTTATAATTTTAAAACTCCCTTCATAATTACATATTTTTGTATGTGACTTTAAAAATTCAGTATTTTATCAAATAAAATCAAATTTAATTTGAAAGTGGGATTCAAATATTATTTATTAGAGGAGTTTTAATATTGTAGATGTGTAAATGATTTAATTTTAAATTATAAAATAAATTTAAAAAATGTTTAAAAATATTTTTAATATAAAGGTAATTTACTTTTTATATTTTATAATTCCAGTTTCTTTTTTAACCTACATAATTTGAATGATTTTTAAAAATAAATATACTTAATTTTTTTCTTTTAATATGTATTTCTAAGTAATATTCGTATTTTATTAAATTATATAGCTAATTTAAGAATTAGAGTAATTAATCGATATTTTACTTCGTTTATTTTTATAATATTTTCTCACTTTATAAAAATTAATATATCAAATATACTTGGGGTGAGAGTTTACACGCCTTGAGGAAATTTTTGTGGATATAAATTTATATAGGCTATTTAAAAAATGATAATTTAAGGATAGTATGCATCTTCTATAAATTTCTAAAACAATTGAGCATTTGTTGTTTATAATATAAAAATTATAATAAATTGAAATATAGATTATATTAAAATTTTACAATTTGGCATAAGATTAAACATAAATACATATAAAAAAAATTGAAAATTAATAGCAAAAGATCATTTTTATTAAATATTTTTGTGTGATTGTGATAAAAATCAATTCAAGATGTCAAAAATAAAAGTTGTCAAGAAAAAAATAAAAATAGCCAGAAATTTCCTAATAATATAATTTTTTATCATAATATATGCCAAAAACTTTCACTCACTAAAATTATAAGTTTAAATGAAATTATAATATATTTTAGCAATATAATTTAACTATTTGTTTTCAACTCTAAAAATTAATAAAATTTTAATTTATTAGTTCACAAAGAATTTATTTTTTATAGCATAAAGCATCTTAAAGTTTATAAATGTAAAATAAAATTGAATTTTTTAAAGTTTAACCAATAAGTATTATGAAATATTTTATAAATTCAATTTATTTTTAATTAGAACTATAATTATTAAATAGAAATCTCTTTTATTTATTAAATATTTATTGCAAGCAGTGCATTGACAAAAGTCGTAACAAATGTCTCTTAAAAATATTTTAATTAAAATTAATTTATTTTTAATCTATGGTAATTATAATATGTCCGAACAAATGTGACAACGCGCAATTCTAAACTATTCACAGATTATTAAGAAATGTCTTAAATAAAATGACTTTTCGGTGCTAGAATTATCCTAGATGCTTTGTACAGTTGAAGTATGATTAATACAAATAGCATTACGATAAATGTATATATTCTATTGAATAAAAAATATAAATAACATAACTAATGTTAAAATAAAGTCTTTATTATAAATAAAAATGGCTTAATAATTAAACTTTTATGGTAATAATTTTTTCAAAATTTATTTGCAAAAATTCTATTTTTTTATTTGCCTTAGATTTTAAAGTTATCTTTCAATGGTCAATGTATTTTAGCCAAAATTTAAAGATGATAATATTTATAATCAATTTAATCTTATTTATATTATAAAAAGATTAATAATAAACTTTTGCAGTTGTTGAGATTCTAATATATTTAAAATTGATTTATTCATATATCCTCAACTATTTTATTTCATAATCCCTAATATATTTCTCCAAACATAAACAGATTTTTGAACACCCATAACAAACGACTCAAAATCCTATTCTGTTCGCGGGGATATATTACTAATTTCTAAAAAAAATAAAAAGACTCAGAATTGTAAAATTAGTGTGGAGGAGCTTGATTCTTATAGATATATGAAAAATCTATTTGATAGATTACAAATTTATAAAAATTTTCATATAATTTGTAAAAAGATATAATAATCGTTTATAAGGATTACAGACATTTTTATAATAATCAAACACTGCATATTTAAAAATTAAATATTAAAGTTTTATTTTTAAATATTTGAAAAACTTCTATTACAAGATTTTCAAACTTTACAAAACACATTTTGTTTATTATAACAACTAAATAAAAAAGAATACTATTTATAAATAATATTAAAATATAAATGAAAAGTCAAAGATAATACTACAGCAAATAAAAGCATTTTTATAGATTAAATAATTCTTACTATTATATTCATATATATATTCTACATAAATATTTTTTTTCTTGCTAAAAAATAGAATTCTTACAATTTATGGTTATGAATTTGAATAATATTTTACCAGATTAATTATAAATGTATAATCAAATCTTTGTCTGCATTGTTCGAAGAACTTTAACTAGAAAACAGAGCGCTTAAAGGCAAATCTATAAATTAGGAAGTTATACCCAATAATATTATAGCCTTAATTCTAAGTAATTCTATTTTTATCAATTTAGAATTAATATTAGGAAAAAAAGCTTGAAGAAATTGAGAAAAGAATGGCTGATTTGGAATTATTTTGTAAAGAAAGTGTGATCAACAATTCAACGATTGATGACAATTTTTAACAAGAGGAGGAAGAAAAGTTAGAAAAAGAATAGACTGATAATTCATGTGATCCAGATGGAAGAGATATCGATAGTTAAAAATCTAGAGGGGGTTTTGAAGGCCGAGAAAGACCTATCCCTGAAAGACCCATGAGAGGATTCTATAGAGGATGTTGCAGAGGATTGTGTAGCGGAGGATTAAGATAATCATACAGAGGAGGTAGAGAATTTACGATGCAAAATACGATTCGAATAAGACGAGATGAAATAAAAGAAATTTATTAAATTAATACTGATTATTTATTAAATATATAAAAAACAAAACTTATAAACCCTTATGTTTATTAATTTGGAGTAAATCACACAAGAAATCACATTATTTTAGGAATGAATTTGATTTTGGAAAATTAAATTTTTAATTTATTAATTAATTACTTATTTCCTTGAGTAATTTTTTAGGAAAATGTCTAAAACCAAACAATATTATATTTAATATTAAATAGTGTATAAATTTTAAGACGGATTATGTTTTTGCTTAGGTAAATTTATTTCATTACCCAAGTTATAAAAGTCATTAAATGATTTTAGTAATTTGCTAAAAATCTAAATATTTCGCTTCCTGGTATATTACAGAAATTTTGCCAAAAGTAAAATTCAGCTATATTTGCGAATACTGTGGTAGAATCGATTTTAGTTTTTATTTTATAACTGCCATTATATGGAAAAAATATGAATATTTAAAGATATTTGCATTGTTCTATTTATTTTTAGAATTATGCAACTAATCTTTTATTTATCAAATAAAGATTAATACCTGTATATAATAACTTTTTTTTAAAAAAATTTTACTATCATTTCTTAATGATTGTTTTGAATTTTTAAGATTATAATTATGATATAACATGATTATTTTTTCTATAAGTGATAGTATTTAGCTGATAAATTTTTAATTTAATAATCTAAATGAATATTATTTATTTATAGTTTTATACATACAAAAATTAAACAAAATTGAATTGTAATATTAATTATATTACTACATTTAAAATAATTTATATTAATTTTATGAAATAGATAGGACTTTTAGAGGTGGTTTTAGAGGGCGAGGAAATCCACGAGATCAAAGATGCCAAATGTGTCGAATAGATAATAAGTGTCAAAGTTGTATATAAGAAGAATTTCGTAGAGATCCATGTAATTCTAGAGGTTTTTGAGACAATATAAATTCAAGAGGTTTTAGAAGAGATTGAAAAATTTAATATCATCTATATATTAATTATTTTTAAACTAGAAAGTTTAAAGCCAAATTATTATATTTAGTAGATATTATAATGAGAATGTTCGTTTGGTTTGGAATTTATCATTATTGTAAAGCAATTTGACCAATATATGATTATGTATAAATAATTAATAATTTTTCAAAAATTCTTCTTCATAATAATGAATTTATTTAATTTTTTTAATATAATAAATTAATAATATTTAGATGTAATAATTTCATTAATTTAAGAATATAATGCATATGTAAAAATTAATTTATAAATAAAATTGCAATTATAAATTTGAATATCTTCCAAATCTTAAAATAAAGAAATTTAACTATGAATTTTAAATTATGTATCAATTCTCTTAATTGAGATAATTTCAAATCAATCAAGGAATAAAATTAATTAGAGTATAATATCAGATTAGTTATTAGAATTTGATTATTTTTTTTTTATTGAGGCGTATTAATCTACTCTCTTATTTCTAATGATCTATAAATCTAATTTGAATATCGAAGCATATGTTTGAAAAATGATATTAATAGAAGTTTTAAACTTCACTTCCCAAATCAATTTTAATATATTTATTAAATATAGATAATTAGTTTGGATATTTTTAATTATAATAGTTTTGCCTTAAGTTAAAATACTTAAGAATATAAAGATTATTAAAATATTAACTCATCTACAATTTGATAGCACTTATATTTAGATTATGTATTTAAGTTAAATAAATTAATTTAAAAATTAATAATTTTAACAAAATATAATTATTGATTAAAGAACCTGAATAAACATTCGATGTTTATTAGCATATTGAAATTATTAAAAGCAACATATTTTAAATAGAAATTGTTAATTAACTTTAATAGTACAACTAATTTTTCATTGTATTTTAGTGCAAGAAAATAAAAAGATATTGAAAATTCAATGATAGAGTAATTTTATCAAAATCTAATTAAAATATCGACATTTATATTATTATTTTTGAATAATTATGTAAACTTACCACGTCTTAACACTTGAATATCTTTTCTTCATTTTTATTCTTTATGCATAAATATAAAAAATTAAATTTATTATTAAAATTTACCTTATTATAAGATAACTAGAACTTATTTTAAAGTATTTAATATTGTTCAAAAATACAATTAAGTTGAGACAAGTTATTTTAAGCAATATTTACAATATGAAGAATAAACTTTTTACTTAATAATATTATTGCAAGGGATGCTTCGAACATAACAACTATAAATGTTGAAAATTTAAATTTATAATTAGTGGTAGTGAATCGCTTAAGGCAATATAAATTAAAAAAAGAGATTAAAATTTAATTAAAGATCTCTATATAATAATGAATTTTATTTATTGCATATTTATTCATATTAAAGGGGCTATTTTTTAGGAAATTAGGCTTTTTAGAGGAATTTTCCTACATTATTTTATTTTCTCTTAGATGAAGCAGAGAAAGAATATTGGTACTCCTGATTATTTAGTTCCTGAAGTAAACTTGAAAGCGCAGTAAGACTAGCAGCGACTAAATAAGTTCCAATCCTAATTTTTGCTTGCAAAATCAACGATATATCATTTACATCTTCTCTAATATATTTTGTCTCTCTTGTGATTCTGGTGCGCTCACCGAATATTAATGCAATTAATAATTGTTAAATTTATAATTATTAATAATTATAAAAATAAATGTCCTAAGAGATGTGAAAAAGGTGAATACCAACTCATTAACAGATACGTGAAAAATTTACTGAACATGATGCAATTTAAATGCTAAAATTAACCCGAGTGCACAGAAGTTATTGAATATGAGAGCTACATTAAACACTACAGAGAATCAATAAAAAACAATAGTTATATTTGTAGTGAATTATAAAATTTAATTATTATTATTATTTTTTTAATTATTTCTAAAATGTGGAGTTATTGCTATAGACGAGGGTTGTGCAGGCTAATAATTTTTAAAAATTATTATTATTTATAGTTGAGAAATAAATTAAATATTTATTATTTTGATAAAGTAATAAAGCAAGTAATGTCAAAAATAAATAGAAGCACTAAACTAAAAGGTTCAATCTCTTGAATTAAAGATTGAGAATTTAGAAAAGATAGTTCATAATCTGGATTTGTCCTTGCAAAATTCATAATAGGACTAGATAATTTTATAAATATAATTCTAATTTTAATTCTAATAATAATTATTTATTTATTAGTCTATTTAATATTTATATTAATAAATTTATCATGCCATCAATTAATAAATAAGAGAATACAAGTTTATTATTTATAAAAGTCATAAAAAATAAAATGTATTTAGATTAATAGAAGAATATTGAATTGTCCATAAGGTCATCCACTCAAAATTAATATTAGAATTAATTCATAGTTCATAAAATAGATTAAATTATATTTATATAGTGAAAATAAATTTATAAATAAATAATTATTACTGTACAAGTTCAAGAACAGCGATTATCATCCAATCTAGAAAAATAATATTGTAAATATTCATTGTGATAATTGCAGTAAAATTCGCATTCATGTCAATGAGTACTATAGATGCAATTATAAAACTCTAATCTATTTAATTTTTTATTAAATTATTATCTAATTTGGTAATTAATGAAATTTTATTAAGAAAATTGTTTGAAATTCCTAAATAGGCATTAATTAATAAAAAATATATTTATTTTATGAAAAAAACAAATTATTTAAGCAACAAGTTATATACATTAATTTATCAACAAAAACTAATCCATTTCATTAAATAACAAAGAAATAGGTTACAGAGATTGTGAATTCGATTAAAATAATTGATTATCAGGTTAAAAAAAAAATAATAATTTTTAATTTAAATTTGTTAATATTTTGATATAATATTTACAATCGAGATAATAATTGCATTTTTTTAGCTTATCCAGAAAAAATGATTAAATTATTATCGTTAATTTTTTTAAATAACTAAATATCTTATGAATCCTATTTTTATTTGTGAAATATTCATCTTTATTTTCTAAGAAATTAAAAGTTAACGCCTGGAGAGGCAAATTGTTTCATATTTTAATTTCATTTAATTGATAAATATTATTTAGTTAACTTAGATTATGAAAGCAAGATTGACAAAATGATTCATGTAAGGATAAAATATTTTCACTTCAAAAATTAGTTAGACCTAGACTCTATACCTATAAAAAGTTCCTCATTTTATTCTTTATTGCCTGTAAATTGTTTTTCAAAATTTTTTAAGCATTACTCTTTTTAAAATCATTATAAAATTACAATCCTTTTGTTATGAATTTGATTGGTGGTAATCTAACTTAAAACTCTTTTTTTAAAAAATATATCTTATATATACAAATATTCCCATTATCATGAATGAATCTCAAGCAATTTATATAAATTATGGCACTAAATTTTTTTCGCACATAATATAACTAAATTCTATTCAAAATAACTTCAATTCCTGAAATTCTTTGTAATGGAAATATATTGATATTATAAAGCTATAATCTAATAAAATTTCATTAAAAAAATATTGAATAATAGGTTTAAATGAAAGATGTAATTTTGATATCTGTAATGACTGCTACCTATAGAGAAAATATTATCATCAATATAAAAAAATTATTATTACCTCCATTATTTTTAATTATAAATTAAAGAGAAGTAAATGTTAAAGCACTTTATAGGATGGATGGGAAAAATATAAATTTTGAATCTTAATTTATTAATTTAATTTAACCGGAGAATGTTTAATTTAGCATTTCAATTATTTTAATTTCAAACAAATAAAAATATTTATGAAATCTTCAAAAATTAAATGAATATTGCTTCTGAATAAGTTATTTTTAGATATATACATTTCATTCAAGAATATTTTTAATTTAATTTTGTATTTTAAAATAACATGATGATATAAAATTATTATTGTGAAGTATTTAAGAATCATAAATTAAATTCGAATAAAATAAATATCATGATTAATTTAAATTTATTGATCAAATTTAAACATTATATTATTAATTATTCATAATTAATAAATATTTTGATTTAAACCCAATCATCCTTCTTAACATTTGATGTATCAATTAAGACTTAAAGTTTAATTTAATTAATTCAAAATTTTAAATTTAATTTGTAAAATGACTGAAGTTAACTCAACTAACTCACAAACTTAATCATAAAATTAAGCCAACCTTCTCGACGAAAATAATATTTCAACTTCAATTTTAGATAATACTCGCCAATCTCTTGACAGCTAGATGAATGATCTTTCTTTGCAAGAGATGTAAAATGTGGAACATGTTTAACCAGCTATTAGTAAGGTGAAAACTCAAGTAGTGTAGAAGCTCTCCAGACATGAAAGACTCAAGAAGAGAGAAGCTACAAATTTCTAATTTAAATTCTATAATATCTCCTCAACTTCATTGAAAATTTAGACTAATTAGTTTAATTAACACATTTTTTTACAGATCTCATCCCACCAAGGTAAAGAGGTCCTAAGAAGAAGAAGGAGTATCCTTACCCTGATAGTTGCAGAGCTTTAATCTACAGCTATCTTGATAATAAATTTCAATTTACCATGATTAGACAACTAGCAGATTCTGAACTTCAAATTCTTTCCTACGTTCAAACTTAATTATAGTTTTATAGATTTGATTATATTTTTCGTGATTTTACAATAAAATTTGTTAATTAAAAGAGTTTTAAATATACTTTATTGAACTTTACGAGTATTGCCTTAACTTAATTTTATTTATGTATAGCAAGTATTAATATATATTTATCATAAACATTTAATGCCTGAAATCAGAATAAATATTGTGAAAATTATGATGCCATCAAACTTCAAAGCCAGTTGCTTATAATTAATAAATTATTAATAATAAAATAATATTTTTATGTTATATGGGAGTTTTCGAGAAATATATTGTTTGTGTTTGATAACTTTGTAACAACTGTGGTCTTATATATATAATATATATTATTAATTACATTTATAAAGGTGTTTAATGACAAAATTTTATGAAAATAATTTTTATTGTGGATTAATTTTCTGTTTCTCAAACAGAATTTTTGTAGAAAGAACAGATTAAGGAGTAAACTTTTAGTTTTTATAGTAATATTGTATTATTTCTTTGAAATAATAAATAATTTTAATTGTATTAAATTAAATTAAATATTTAGAGAAATTTCTTAATGATTATTTTATTAAACTTTTCAACACAATTTGGGACATATCGCCAATATTTATAATGTATAATATATAAATTATGAATATTTTGAAATAAGATCAATTTTTGAAAAACTATTTTAAATTACAATTAATAATTAAATCAAAGTTAAAATAATATATTTAAACATTTAGATTTCAAAAGTGTTTTACTGAAAGATCTTTTATCAGATTAAACTATATTTTTTTAATATTTTTCTAAAAAAATTGTTTAAAATAATTATATAACTTTTTACAAATTATATTTGTATTAAAATGGTTTGACACATTTAATTGAAAAATAAATAAATGTATAAATATCATTTTCTTTATTGGAAATGAATGATTATAGGACAAATTAAATATACCAAAAATATCATGAATGAAATCAGATAAGTGCATTAAGGTAAAAATTTAAGGTAATTAAATTTTTAGTGAATAGATATTAAATAGCCTAGAAACTAATGTAAATTAAAATCAGTGATTATAATGTTTATAGGATTTTTCAATTTAAGGAAAATTATTTTAAAGATACTCCTCAAGGAATATATTAAAGCCAGGACATTGAAAATTTAAGTCTCTTATGGTTGTATTATAATGCTTAAAAAATGTAGAATTATCCCCAAAGACTTCTTTTTTCTTATATAACTGCCAATAATTATTTAGGTTTTATAATTTTATATTGCTCGGATCAAAGTAAATGATTATACTCCATTTTAAAGCAATTTGAAAGCCAAAAATTTAAGAAATAAAACAATGTAAGTTTAAAAAATTATAAAATAAATTAAACCGAAGCAATAGAATCTTCTTAAGTTTAGATATAAATATCTTTGATTATTATATGCCACCTAGAATAAATTATAAATTTTTCTGGATTTTTATAGAATTAATAAGAATATGTTTTGTAGGATATTTTAATATTTAATATTACTGAATTTTGCAAATAATTTCTATATTCAATAATACTTTAAAAGGAAATAACTTGGAAAGATAGATTGTAAATTTCGAAATAGGTTGCTATAATAAATTTTCTTTTCCAAATGACTCATGGTTTTTTCATTTATTTTATGAATATTAAAGTATAATTTTGAAATATTAATATGTAAATTTAAAAAATTATTAATTCTCCTGATATTCATAAAATATGCAAATATATCATGATTTAGTTTAGATTACTTTCATATCCTTGTTATTAAATAAATAAAATTATATATTTTATAGGTTGACTTTAGGAGATGAAAATAACATAGAGTTTAGAGTGAAAAAGCTTACTTTGTCTTTCTCTGGTCAATGTTATTTTAGATTCCTAAATTACAATAAATATAGTAAGCTGTTTTCTGAAAGTTTAGAAATCGAGAGGAAACGATGAAATATTATAAAAATATTAAATACTTAATATATTATTTATTATGGGATGTGCTTGGATGCTACTTTATGAGATATATTAATGAGAACCTAAACAACAGGACTGTTGAAGAGATGCAATTTAAAATGAAATAATTTAAAAATAAAGATTTTAGAGAATATTTATAATTTAAAAAAATCAAATTAGAGCTCTAATAGATATATAAAATTCTAGGAAACTGATATTTTACATCAAATTATTTAATTGATATGTTTTGAGTTTTTAATTCAAATGCAAGTTCTTGAAGATTTTAAAATTATTTAATTAATAATATTATAGTCTTAAGAAATTTAATCTAAACTTTATGCATTTTTTAATATTTTTATCAATTTAATTAACTTTTATATTTCATTATAAATGCATTATTCATAATATTTCATTATTTGTATCCTATGTTAATATATTCTGAATAATTAAAATATTCTTTAGTGGATTTTATTTATAATAAAAATTAGCACTTATTTATTAATTAGCAGCATTATTCATATAAATAGTGACTTATTCATGTTACTTGGAAACCTCACAGAACTATTAATATATTGTGACTCAGTTTATTTGAATCAAGACTTTAGGGAATATATATATTTTATTAAACTTAATGTTATTAATTATTTCTTGACAATTATTAGATTAATTTTAATTTTGTTCATGGAATATATTTTGATTTTAATTCATGTTTTTTTTAATAAAATATCTATAAGAAAAATTAATTTAAAATGAATTTTCAAGAAATAATATATATTCTATGTTATTCAATTTTTATTAAAAGAGTTATGTTTTTATATTAAGAATAATGATTCATATAAATAATATGATTAGAAATTTAGCTTGTATTTATTTTGAAATAATCAAATATGAAATATCCATTCAATGTATTTTTATATAAAAAATCCAAATTTCATCAAAGATATTTAAATATAATATTTATCTTAATTTTCATTTTTTAAATATAAAATTTTTAATTATTTTTAGCATTATTTAAATATGTCTTAAATTATTTAGTGTATATATTTAAAATTGGGTATTTTCTTAAAATAAAATTTTAAACTAATTTTACCCAATGTAAGCAATAATATTTGCTATAATTTTATTTTATAAAAAATAAAAAATAATATTTTTAAAAAATTAGTTAAAAGACCCTCAAACTTCTAAAAGTTTAACAGCTTCCCCTAAAATCTCCAAAAACTCTCTTATTTAGTTGCTAATTAAATAAATGTAAGGGATGGGGAGTTTCCTAGTCCTATACAGTTGCAGTCCCTTTGAAAAATTCTCTTTCCAAAATATAATAATTTATATAGTATTTTTTATAGAAGCATACAATTAATAAAAAAAAAATATACATTATATGTCCTTATTTCTTTGTAAACAAATCTTTCATGTTGATAAGATTCTTTGCTTATTTTAATAAGGCAAATAAATTCAATGAAAGTTTTAAATTTTATTATTCATAAATTTTCATGAAAAATTATCGAATATATTTAAATTAAGAGATATTTTTCACATAATTAAAAATTTTATTTTATAATATGACTGTGTATTACTTTATTAAAGTTAGAAAAGAGTGCGGGAAACCCCCCCCCACAAATAAATATTATAAATTAATATTGATTTATTATAAGTCATTTATTTTTAATTGCTAATACTAAAAAATATGGCATGTGGAAGCTATATTTTTTTCATTAATTTCAATTTTAAAAATATAAATTTAAAAAGTTTTTTTAATCAATTAATAAATTGAATAGCAAATGTAGTTTTTATAATTCAAAATAATCATATTAAATTAATAAAACTTATTTTATATATCTGTTAGTATATAATTTCTGTAATTAACTTATAAGAAAATGTAGATTTAATAATTCCATAATAAAGTTCATTTTTTTAAAAAAAATTACTTAAAGTGAAAATTATCAATCTTCTATTATAACAATAATATTTTTATACAAAATTACTTGTATCAAAATTTTTGAAGTTAATTTCAAATAAAAATGATATTCTATTCTATAAAAATGTGATCATCCAAAAATTTGTGACTAATAATTCAATAATCCCTCATCCAACAAGCGTGCTCTCCCCTATTCTATCTAGCCAGCATTTGTTTGTTCAGCTTCAACAACTGGAAATTAAAAGTTTTTTATTTACAATATAAATTTATTTTTTTGAAATTTATCTTTGTGATTTTAGTGTTGTGGTAGATTTTATATTAAATTAAAATTATTTATAGAACATGCAAACAAGTTCAAGAAGTTAAATCTTCTTGTTTTATTCAAAACATTATTAAATTTAATTTTACATAAATTTGTTCTGAGAAATCTAGATAAAGATATGAATAATCGCTATAAAGTATTTGAAAATTTGAGTAATTATTTGGATGACTTTGTAAAACTCATGAAAGGAAAGCATATGGCAATCAAGATATTTGATGAACATAAAAAATATATAAATCCTGAAAGAGTTGGCGTGACATTTGAGGATTTAGAGATCTTTGAAAAAGAGACAGCTAAGCTTGTCAAGCAAGTCGGATAGGATCTTCTAAGCAGGTATAATACTTTTTTATAATGATTACTTTATAATATATTTAAAACTTAATACAAAATTAAATATAATTCATTTAATTAGTTATTAAGATCCTAAATGTAACAATAAAAGATTTTGAACAGTTACTTTAGTTATTTATTTTTTTCATTTTTATCATAATATTTGTGTTTAATTTAATTAAGTTCTTTATGATGCTAAAAATTCCAGTTAAACTAAAAATATAAATTATAACATTCAATAAACAATATCTTCTGATTTAAAACTAATTGGATAAAATTTAACACTATAGAGAACTTTTTTAATTATTCTCAAATAAAAACTCATTTTCTTAATAATTTGACATGTTTTTCCTATGTTAGAAAATATGGAAAAATAGTATAAGAAAATAAAATATATTATAGAATTTAGTACCTTTTAAGAAATCAATACCCAAAAAAGTCATTTGCCATGGCCTTGATTAAATATATAAACAAATATAAATATATTTTTTACTAAAGAAAAACATCTATGCTAAAAAAAATTATCAATCAATGAATCATAAGAAATTCTAGTAATTTAAAATTTTAATATGTGAATATTTATATTGATTAAGAAGAGATTGATAAATTGAGTTATTGTTTAATTGTAAATTTCTAGCTAAAAATTAATTGGTATATATTTAATTTTTACTTTATTTTTAGTAAACTGGGGTAAAACTTATATAATGATTATTTAAAAAATAAATGAATGCAATCAACTAGATTTATATATTTTATAATTTTAAAACATTTAAAATTAAACCAAAGAACTGTTATAAGTTATATTAATTTCTAAAATATTATTTATTAGACAATTTCTATGTTTACTTCAATTTCTAGATCAAATTTATTAATTTTCAGTATTCAAATTAACCAAAATATTATCCAAAATTAAAAATTTAAAGTCAGTGGATTTTTAAGACTGATTATTTAACTATAAATGTTCAATATAATCAATATTAATCCATTTAAAAACCTCTAAATTTGAAAGTAATTAGATTAATAATATGGGCAAGTTAAACGGAAAATCATATCTCAAAAAATGTAATCACAATAATTTTTGGATCATAACAATTGCTTATAATATGTTTTTAATTTAAATTCAATCCCTCCAAATATTATAATTAAATTTTTAAATTCCACTGTCTCTGTTAACCCTCCAGAAATTTATAATTTTAATTTTAAATTCCCAATCTTATTCCATTTAAATTATAAGTTTAACCCATGACCACAAGATTATTGAATAAAAGAAAGAACTGTATTTTATATCAAACAATTAACATATAAATTATTATTACTATTGTTATGAATTATTATTACTATTGTTATTGCTAAAGATGTCTACCTGATCTCAAAAGAAGCTCACATCTGACGACTTAGAGGTGAAATACAAAACTAAAAAACATCTCTAAAAAAAGCGAAAGAATAAAAAAAGATCAGTCTGAGGTGGTTGGCACACTGACCGGTCCAGGCAAGGGACATGCCCCCCAGGGACCACCCTGATAAAGGCCGCGCCCAGGCAGAGTCGGGGTCCGAAGAGGCAAGTCGGGACATGGGACGAGATGACAAGGGACAAGACCCCCGGGAACACCCTATGAGAGGCACATAGGTCCAAAAGGCCAAAGTCGCTCCCCCAACTGAAGAAATAAGACAGATAATGACTATTTGAATAAGAAAGATTTTTGCACCTTAAGCACTAACTGCAACTAACTAATATATATACGCTCAATCATAATAATAACAATAGCAATAGCAATAGTAATAATAATTATATATTTAATACTAGAGATCTTTATTTCTAGTTTTCCTATTCACCTTACCTTAAGTTATTCATCATCATCATCAATTAACATATAATTTTATAAATATCAAAGAAATTTGCATCTATTTATATTTTTTTCTCAGATTAATATTTATTTACAAGAAATAATTCGAATTTTTAATCACAATTCTTTAATTACTTTCTAAATAAAAAATAAAAATAATTTTTATTTATAAATAACTGTTTTGTGTTAACTAAAGTTGAAATGCAAAATGGTACTTAACTTTCAAGAATTGATATCGGATTGTGTTATTATCTTTCTTAAGTTGAAACGATAGTTTGATTATCTAAATGTTATATATTTGTTGTATTATTAAAATAGTGATTTCATGATCTCATTATGAGAATAACTTTAATATATTTTTATCTGATTTTATAATAATTATTCAATAAAATTAATTCAAAGATCTTTATAAAAACATGTCGCAATTAAATATTTTGAAATTTATTAAATTGTGTTATTGGTATTTATAATGTTATTTATATATTATAATCCTTGAAGACAAAATAATATATTAATTCATTAGTAAATTAATTATGCGAGCAAGTTGTACATCAATAAAAAATATTGTGTAAAGTATAAAGTGTTTAAACTTATTATTTCATTTTAAATCTTTGGACAATTTTTTTATGAGCTTTTTTTCGAGAGTCCATTTTTTTAAAAAAAAATTACTGAACAATAAATAATGCTTAATAAAATTGAAATATATATTTTAAATGTTTAATGAAAAAAAATATGCATTATTAACTAATTAGAAAAGACAAAAAAGTTTAGAATAAAAAATATTAATTTTCCTTTTTATTATAATAAATTAATATCTTCCAGCTTTATCAAATTAATGCATTTCTCAATTACATAATTTTTAATTAGTGTTAATAAATTTGTAAAATTTGAAATTTAAATTATCTTTAAAATGAACGATAATAACTAATCTTCATCTCAAATTAACGAAGCTGACTAAAGTATTAATTAACAATATCAAGCTTCCCATTCCTGAAAACCCTTCACAATAGATTGATAATTTTATGGAAAATCTATCTTTGGCAGAGAATTAAAATGATGGGAATAATCAATCTAAGAATGTTGATATTAATGCTGATAAAACTCACTAAGCGCAAAATCTTACTCGAAATCAGAGATATAGAGAGAGAAGCTGCAAATTTATTCTTTAAATTAATTTAAAACAGTCTTTTTATAAATCTTTTTGGGGAGACTTTATTTATTATAAATTTGGTTTCAACTAAGAAAATTATTCCAAAATAAAAAGAATATCCTTATATCCCTTAGAGTTTAAGAGCTATTACTTACAGCTATCTTCCCGATAAAATGTAATTTATCAAAATTAGACTTTTATCACATTCAGAGAAGTAGATCCTCTCTTATTTTCAAACTATTTTTAGGTATTTTTCAAATATTCTAAAAAATTTAAAAAAAAAATTATAAATTTATTGAAACTTTCCAAGATGTGCCATTTTAAAAATGATTCAATTTTTAATTAACAAATTTAATGTTCGAATCAATAAAGTTTAAAAATATTTTGAATTGCCAGATGTTCGAATAAATATTGAGAGATGTATTATTAAATTAGATAGAAACTTGCTCTGGGGGTGAAATGTAACGAATCCTTACCAGGTCTATCTAGAACTCTTTCCACAACCTAGTCCCTAAGGACTAGGAAAAGGAACGCTGCCTGGCAACCGACAGCGAATCTTCTGATGAACATATGATCATCGAAGACAGCAAAAGTCTATATTTATATAGCAGAAGATAAGATGAGTCTGACTAAGACTCATCAATGGACATGGACGACAGGTACCACTAAATACTAAACAAACAAAACGCCCACAACCTAAACCGAACTCTAGAACTTTGCTAGAGGATAACTCAACCTCACTACAACAAACTTAGCCACAAACAAATCCTATTTGACGATGAAAAACTACATAATCAACATATGGATTTAAACGCTTTTGCGTAAAAATTCTTAGCTAAGAAAAAGAAATAGAACTTCAACCTCCCATCAGACGACGACTGGATCTCTGATGAAGATGAAGACGAGGAAGAAGCCTACTTAGCCTTCGAAAGAGAACAACTAATCTGGTAGAAAAGATACTATAGAAATCTCAAGCTGTCCCAAAACAAAAAAGCTTCCAAACACATAACCCGGAGGCCCTTATACCAAAACCCCATACTTGATACCAGGGAGACAACTTAACACAAAGGTACTACTGACTCAAAAGAACTCTAAACTCCCTTTAGAAATGAATAAACATCATAGAGGCAACAGTACAAACCTCACTTCTTTAATTCAAACAAACTTAACTCCCCTAAATTTCAAGAAATCATAACTCAAGCTACTTAAGCCTAACCCTTAGTTCCCGACTACCTAACAAAGATATTGGAGGAGTCACTCGTATTGACCTCCAAGATATGTGAAGAATCACCCAAAAACCTGGACTAGGTAGTAACGGAGGTACTAAATACCAACCCGAGCTAGGGGGTACTAAATAGGGAATAAAATGACAACAGATATCCCAAGAGAACAGAAACTGCTCAGAATCTGATCAAAGATTCGGGGGGAAGGTCTAAGTCGGTGCAAAATTTTTTTCAAAATCCTAAGTCGGTGCAAAATATTTTTTCTCAAAAACATCAAAATTCCTAAGTCGGTGCATGATCTATTTTTGACATTATTGATTTATTTTATCATCCTACCCCACATAAAAAGTATCATTATTAACTAAAATTTATGTTTCAGCTTCTGAATCGAACTCCTTCATGAAATTTCGATCATAGGACACTTATATTGTTATTACAAAAATATTTTTTCTCTGTGACAGATATTTGTTTAAGTTAAATAAAAAATATTATTTCATATTTTAATAACTAATTAGTCAGTAAGCAACAAAATTGGGGTCAATGATATCATAATAATTCGCTAAACTCAATGTTGTCTGGAATTGAAAAATTCGCAAACATTGATTAGTGTATTTAAAAATAAGACAATTAATTGAGTGAATGGTTTTTATATTAATTCCAGACAACATTGAGTTTAGCGAATTATTATGATATCCTTGACCCCAATTTTGTTGCTTACTGACTAATTAGTTATTAAAATATGAAATAATAATTTTTTATTTTACTTAAACAAATATCTGTCACAGAGAAAAAATATTTTTGTAATAATATTATAAGTGTCCTATGATCGAAATTTAATGAAGGAGTTCGATTCAGAAGCTGAGACATAAATTTTAGTTAATAATGATACTTTTTATGTGGGGTAGGATGATAAAATAAATCAATAATGTCAAAAATAGATCATGCACCGACTTAGGGATTTTGATGTTTTTGAGAAAAAATATTTTGCACCGACTTAGACCCCCCCAAAGATTCAATAGAAGTTATAACTAATATACATATACTTATGTACTAAGGGATTAAACCTGACATTTTATTAGAAACAGATAGAGTAAAGTAGATTCTTATTTCAAGTAACATGTTTAAAATAATGTAACATGATATAAGATATAAACTACTACAAAGACTTATTGACTCCAAAAATGTTAAAGCGGACCCAAGATTTGAAACATGGGAAATCCAGCTATTAAATTAACTCAGCTCTATCTACTAAGGAGAGCTATAACTAAGAAGCTTAAAAGAGAGAGCACTTCTCACCAACGATAAAAAACAAAGTTCACAAGTTAAATTCAACGTTGGTCTATCTCTTCCAACATTATAACAGCCCACCTTCCAAGTCAGACTAAGACAGAGAAAGGAAAACAGAAAGAAAAGAAATGACTCAAGAAGATGACAGAGAAGAAGAAAATTAAGAATTTTTAGTGAATTAGTTAATGCCCAAATTAACTAAGTCATTTGAACTTATAAAAGGGCTTGTCCCTTAAATATTTTAAACATATACCAGATCGGGGGTCCCAAGAGACCTCAATGTGATCTAATTATTATTATCATTATAATCCATCTTAATATCATGATAAATAAAATAATTTTTGAAAAATTGTTTAATCTTTCGATGTCTTTAATACTTAAATATCATTTCTTAATTTATATTTTCGTGTAATAATACAAAAAATTAAAATATTATTAATAGTTATCTTTTTATGAGGTAGCTAGAATTTAATATAAAGTATTCTGAATTCTTAAAAAATTTAATGTCCCTTACCGATTAAGTTATAATTTTAATCAATATTTATAAAATATGAAGTTTAAGGTTTTACTTATTACTTTTATTGCAAGGGATGCTTCGAACAAAACAACTATAAATGTTAGAAATATAAATAATAATTAATTTTAACTTTTTATTTAAATGTCCTAAAAGATGTGAAAATGGTAAATAAAAACCTATTAACAGATTCGTGAAGAACTTACTAAACAAGATGCAATTTTAATGCTAAAATTAATCAGATTGCACAGAGAATATTGAATATGGTTGCTACATTAAACAATACAGAGAATCATAAAAAATGATAGTTATTTATATTGCAAATTATAGAAATTATTTATTGTAGAAATACATTTGATAGGGGAAAAATTTTATAATTAATGATTTAAAATCTTGGCAGTTAACTTTCTGGAAACCTAGAAAATATGGTACTTGTTCGATAGAGAATTCAAAATAGCTGGACTTTACTATTGGAGGTACCCCTCTATCGTATCCCTGAAGCGAGATACTTGACTTTAATTTTGGCATTAAAATCAACTAAACAAATCATCAAAAATTAAAATCGATTTATCTCGCTTATACGATGCGATAGAGGTACCGCCAATAGTAAAGTCCAGAACAAGTACCATATTGTCTAGGTTTCCAGAAAGTTAACTGTCAAAGATTTTAAATTATTAATTATAAAATTTTTTCCCAAATCAAATGTATTCCTAAGATAATATTTATGGTTTAATCAAATTCAATAAGTTTAATTTTGGAATTAATAGAGTAATATAAATAAAATTAAAAATGAATTAAAATAAATATAGCAAATCTAACAGTTATTAATTTGATTATTAAAATTAAATTAATTAGATATATTATTATTAATTAAATTAATCAATAAATTCAAGTTCAACCGCTATATTTGGTTTAAATAATTTTCATAACATTTATTTGAATTTAATTTTATTATTGCTCTTAAATTTCGTATTTATTTATGAATATGAGAGTTTAACGTAATTAATGATCAATTAAATTTTAGATGTTGAATTTAATATCTACATTTCTCTTTGATTTTCAATAATATTACAGATTTAAATTTTATATGTAGTTTATTATAAAAATATAAAGTTGTTTTTTTTCTCAATAAAAATGCTGCTCATTTTTGAACTTGCATAAATTATATTTCTGCCTTTTATATTTTATTGTGATATATTAAAAATTAAAATTATTTCTTTAAATTAGTATATCTATCAAAAGAACATACTGTATTTAAATATATGACTGTTCCCAATTTTTTGTGTAAATTATGTATAGAGGATTAATAATTCTTGGTGAGGTAATTGGGCCATTTATTTTACTAACCTTAGAAAATTAAATTAACTAATTATTACATCTCCAAGATCCAAAGTGACTATAAAAAATTAAAATAAATATGATTCAACATTAGATACCACAATTTTGGATGGACTTTACTAATGGGATTATTCCTGAATTATTTTTTTGAAATATTTTGATTTCTAGCAGAGTCCTTAAAATGGACATTGAGTTTAGAAAAAACCTTAGAACAATAAAAAGTAATTAGTATCTTATTAATTTAAATTTAATTCATTTTCTTATATCAAATTAAATAAATTGGCTTTTGTAATTGCTTTCCAAGGTGCTTTTATAAATTAAATAAATTACTGATGAATCTAATATTTTAAAGGAAGGGTAAATTCGATAATAAGCTCTTTAATTTAACATTATCTCAATATATTTACAAATAAATGATATTATTAGAAAAATTGGAGGCATAAAAGAATAAGGTGGGGGCCGAGGTTATGCATAAATAATGCATAAGGTATAAAGACAAAAAAGTTAACTATTTAAGTTTTCTTTTCAGCTAAGATTGATAGTGGGATATTTGATAATTAATAAAAAAGTCATTCTATTTAATCAATAAAATAAACTCATTAATTTA
This sequence comes from Oxytricha trifallax, assembly GCA_000711775.1. Classification (NCBI taxonomy): domain Eukaryota; phylum Ciliophora; class Spirotrichea; order Sporadotrichida; family Oxytrichidae; genus Oxytricha; species Oxytricha trifallax. The sequence goes on from ARYC01006140.1 coordinate 30,692, forward strand.
ACAACATTAGAATATAAATTTAGTTATAATCATGTTCTCTATATTTTTTCTAACCTTAAAGCTATTCATTATATTTATTAGATTCATTCCAATATAAATATGGTGATATTAATAATTTAATTTAAAAATAATACTTGTATTCAAAAATAAATTTTGGATGGGGTGTACAATTCTGGAATTTTTTGAAATTCCAGCACCATTCTGGAATTCCAGATTGGTGAAAAAAATTCCAGAATGGTAAAAAACGTTCCAGATACAGAACTGGAATTCCAGAACTGTATCTGGAATTCCAGATTCATTGGATCTGGAATTTTCAGAAAATATTATTTTGCTGAAAGTATAAGTGAGATGAAAATGAATAAATAATTTATTTTTTTAAGTATACCTAGTTAAACATTAAAGATATGTTTAAATAAAAATAAATTTATACATTTATAGACATAATCGATAAAGTGCAAGATTTTATAGCAAAATATAATAACAAAACTATTTTTTCCATCTATTTTATTTGAATAATTAAAAACATATTTAAATATTATCAAATAAATTAACTATTTAAAATAATAATTAAGTATAATTTCATTTTTATGTTTTTGATTGCCAAATATAAATTTTTAACAATCATGAAAAATAAAGATTATGTTTAAAAAAAAGTATAATGAATTAGGTTGTTAATTAAAATGTAATAATTCAACATTATTACTTCAATTATAGCAAAATGGCTTATTCCTTGAATCTATTAATTAGAGTCTTAATTTATTTTTATATTTAATGAAAGTACTTATTATTTTTAGCATTAATTATTACAATTATAAAGGAATTCTCATTATAACTTAGACAATTTTCTGGAAAAAATTAAAATAATTATTTGTTATTTCTAAATTAAATATATGAAACAAATAAGAGATATTTCACATGTTATTTAATATTTAAAATAGTTCATTTTACTGCTATTAGTAAAATTAAAGTAATTTGAGACATTTTTAATAAATTATTTTTTGCAATTAGAATAATATGGCATTTGCATTTTGTTTGATACAATATATAAAGTTTAAATTTATATGAATTTACTTTTGCATCTAAATAATTTATTTATTGGAGAAAATAAGTGTTGTTTTTTTAAAGATTATTAATTTAAATATTAAGAATCACTATTTAATTTTAAATGATAGCCAATGTCTTAACTGACATTAAATTTAATTTATCT
>ARYC01006141.1:0-27954 GCA_000711775.1 Oxytricha trifallax
GCGAAGTCAAGAAATTTGGGCAAATAAAAAAGAGAGTCACAATATAATAAATTTAAATTTCTTCTTTATTTAGTAAAAGAACTCATTAAATTATATTAAAATCAGCTTTTTGTTTATTTCAAGCACAACGACTATATTTTATAATAGATATAAAAGTAAATACTATTAAATATAAGTGATATGCAGCTAACACTAATTTTATCATTAGAACTTTCCTAAGTTTAGAAAATATATAAAGATTTATGAGAAATTGGAAAGAGCTTTAGTAAATATCTTCTTTTTTTGAGTCTCATTATTAGAATCTTAATCACCTTGCTTCTTATCATTTAGAATATAGTAGTAACAATTTTAAATCATTATAGAATTTAATCAGATATATATTTACAAAATAACTTATCATTGAAATTCAAACTATGACTTATGTCTTTCTGATTAGAAAATTATATTGCCTAAATACTGTCAAAATTTGAAAGTAAAAATTACCTCCTCTTCCAGCAGGACTGAATTTATATCTTCCATATTCATTTTTGCTGAAAAACTTGTGCTTTAAAACATTTTAATTGTATGAATAAACTTGGAAATCTAAATGACCTTCTGTATCTAATAAATATTTCTGAGATATGAAATTTGATGAATCAACGATTTAAGATTTAACTATATTAAAGTTATAAGGTTCTTGCACAATGGTACTACATCATAATATTCCACTACTTACTTCTTATGAATTGTTATAATTCTCCAAGAATTTGTATTTAATTTTTTATTTATTTAAAGAGTTCCAAGTTTTGAATTCTCATCCATTTTTATGGAGAGATATCTAATATTTGAACAATAAAGAATACGCTTTAAATCATCGGGAAAAAAAATGAGATCATTTTATTTCAAGGGAATCTCAGGCTAAATGCTTTTAGTGTTGAAGATAGTTTAATGAAACTTGAAGCGGGTAAAAAAAGTCTAATTGTTTTGATTTTTGCTGGTTCTCACAATTATGAATCACAATCAAGAAGAGTAGCTACAATATTAATGAGAGCTTCTTATGATCATGCAGACTATTATGATTAATAATAGGAAATCAATTAATTAAATCTAAAACTTAATATATTAAAAAGTATTCGTATAAATTAGACGCAGGTCGAGATAGAGGACTGACTTAAAATGTAAGTTACAAAAAGAATATCTTTAATTTTTATTATTAAGTGATCACTCCTGATAAAACCATAAATGTCACTGGAAAGGTGCTTTGAAAGGTGACACAAAGAGAGGACTAGGAAGACTTTGAGATTAATCAGGATGAAGATGAAAATGGTGGTGAGGAAGATGAAACGCTTTATTAGATATTTCCATTTGTATTGTATAAAAATTATTCTGATTAAATTTAATATATTTTGTAATTCACTAAATTTTCTAAATTATAAACTGAGTTTAAACTATTTATTGAATACTTTGATATCAAAATCTAATAAGTATTTTAATTTTAAATTAAGCATCTATTTAATGCCATTAATTCAAGTACTTAGTTAAATTATCATAAAAACTAGATTTGCTTCATATTGCCAATGATTTTATATAGAAAATCTGCAAAAATGAAAGGTAAAAAAAACATAATTAAGTTCTGTTAAAACTTATTATCTATTAATTTGTCTTTTATAACAATATTAATTAGTCTAGAAACTCAATGACTCTTTTTGTTTGTTATTTAATATATAATAACTAATTATACTTTTTCATAAATCCTTATTATTTCAGAAATTAAACCCAATATAGTAGCTAAGATTGCCGCTTATAATAGATTTGAAAGCGCTACTATAACTTTGCCTTCAAATATCTCTCAATTTTCTTTATTTAATATCATCGTGTTCAAACAATCACTAGGCTTAGGTCTTTTTTAAAAAAAAGCTTTTGTTTGGTATTAAATTTACGAGTCAAAATATAAATTAGTTTGATATTTTAAACTTATCTTGAAGTTATGAGATAATATGTGTTTATTTGTTAATCAATAGAGAAAGTCACTAAACTTATTGAATAATTAGTAGTCATTTTTATATTTAAATTTATGCTAGCATGCTTAAGAGTAATACTAATTTAATGATGAATTAACTTATTCATAAACTTTATTAGATTATTTTTATATTTATTATATAAAATTACAACATAATTCAATGTGTTTACTAATATACTGATGTTGCTTAATCTTAAATTAATTATTGTTCTATCAGAGTTGTAACCTCAATAATGATTGGTTTTTAATTATTCAATTAAACTTATTTTGTATTATATTTAAGCGCAGAATAAATAATGATAATTAATAACTTACTATGTAAAGAATTGTTATAACTATTTATTATAGAGATTACATATCTCAAGTAGGAGTTGAATGTTAATAATTTGTACCATAAAAACAAAATAATATGTAAAAATCAAACAAGTTGGTATTTTAAATAACTTATAATTCTTATAAAAGCAAGTTCCAATCTAATCTTGGCAATAAAAGTAAATTATAGTATTTTTACAAACATTTAGATAATTTTCAAAATTTACTTAAGTCAGCATATAAATACATTTGTAATATGTAGTTTCTTATTTCTATTATAATTATAATGTCTAAAAAGTTCTTGCATAAATATTATATTATATGTTATATAAATTTTAACAATCATAAACATAAAATATTATAAACTATAATTCCTTTTCTGTATCAAAGATTTAATCTGTCATTAAAAGGCGGTGGTAATATTTATTTTAGTATCTATAACAATTATAATTCTCAAAGATTAATTTTCATTAATTAAAGATTAAAATTAATACGAAATAGGAATTACTTCTATCTCAGGTGCCTTGGAGGGTGCTTAGAGGAATCTTTTTGAGTTAAGTGTATTCTCAAAACTTTATATAAATTAGTTCTTGATAGGATAGTTTAGATATCAATGGAAATAACAGTTATTTATATTCTAAGCATGATGATGAGTAATAACAAGATTATATATATTTAGATTTCAAATATTAGCTGTTAGATGAAACTTCAGGTAGGACATTCTTTGACGTTATAAATACTCTGCCATTAATGGTTTTAAATTATATTCTTTTCTAAATAACTAACTGACTGGGAGTTAAACTATCACTGTATTATATTGAATGATGATATAATTAATTAAGTGAACAGGCTTGAACAATGGTAAATTAGTCTAAAATATTCAGATAGTTAGATTAATAATAATAAGTGCATACTCTTGGAGAGAAAGATAAATAGTCGTTACTGAGTACTCACTAAGTTGTTTTTAACGGTTCTAGAACAAACTGGCTTCATTTAAGGCAATGATTAAGGGATCATGAGGAACAATAATTATAGGAGTCAGTAGGGAATAAAGTCGTGTAACGGGAGGATATATTTCAAAAGTTTTTTCTATATATTTTCGAATAGCTCTACAGGTAGAGATTTAAGATGTTCAATAGGAGCCCATTCCATCTACATAACATTTGCATCACAACTTTAGTGTTTTTTTTTCAAAGTCTGGTTTCAATTATCTTACAAGAAGAAAATGAATTTCAATATGTAGCAGAGAGAAAAGCAACTCCTATGGGAAAAACAATTGACTATTAAAGATCGTCCAATTTGCAAATAAAAATGGTTATTAATGGGTAATGATTTAACCTGATTATTTTTATCAATGAATTGAAAAAGTAAGTATTTCTTAATTATATTTTAAAAATTAGTTAACTAAAGTTATTTAATTTCTATTTCTCTACATATTTCATTTTTATGAATTACACTTTATTGATTTAAATTGAATGTTTCTATTTTATTTTCCATTTAAACAACACTTACTTAAAAAATAAACATGTATTCAGAAATAATTATAATCTCTATTAGTCACAGCAATTAGAACTGGCATAATGTTATATTAATAATAAAGTCTAAAATTTTACAAATAAAATGATATTATTTGCACATAGTTTCTTTTTGTGTTTATTTCTTATTTTTCATTTTTTCTTATTAAATATACTAAATTATAAGCGTTTAGTTTTGGATCATTTCAAACAAGCTAAAAACAGATGATAAGAAAATGTCCAACCACTGCTGCAAAGCCGACACCATTTTAATATGATTGAAACAAGAAAAATGATTGTAAAATATTTTAATTAATTAGCTATAGTTATATATATATATATATATAATTTAATAGCAAAATAATCCATTTAGTTGATACCTGATAAAAATAGCTATAATAGGCAAGAGTAGATAAAGCTGAATTATATTTAAACGGCATTAATAAGTGATACAAAATATTAAAAGATAAAGATTAAGACTAAATAATAAATGGTAATGAGAGGGTATAAATATCTTAAATTAATTCTTACAATTAGTTTTTATTTAATTTTCTTCTTTTTATGGCAGATCTGCATGTCTCTTCAAATAACAATACAAAGCATCAATAGTAACAAGACTAATTTAGGAAGTAATGGCTTAAAGCGCTCTTATTGTGGCCAGAGCCTTGGACAACAACTGTATTCTTTCGATGTCTTTAATTGACAAGTTGATGATTAGTTAAACAATAATAGAGTTTATTTTATGGTTAATTGAATTATCATACTTCTTTTGATAATTAGATGACCGATTATTAAATACTAAATATATCTTTATAAATATATATATATATATAATAATAATGTAGAAAATTTACTTAAATGTAATGATGATTAAACTACCAATACCAACTCAACTATTAATGAATCATATTAATTATTTTTATAGGTATAATCACTGAATCTCAGCTATTGCCTAAAACACTTGCAAATATCCACTCTTAAGTTCAACCTTGATTGCTTTAATACGTTCTAATAATCACAGATAGATAGACGATACTTAAACATACTCATTTGTAAATGGTTTAAACCCAGCAAAATCAACATCAATGCTACACAAAAACATAGCCCTGATGTATTTAATCAACATGATATAATGACACTCTCGAATAAGTGGAAGTTATTGATACTCTTAAACTTAACAAGCAATAGTCTCAGTGTGTGCAGTCAGAGGAGTAATTGTAGCCAAATACGCTGATTGAAATGTAGGAGCTTCCTCGAAAAGGAGTATTATAAAAGAGTCATTGAGCTTACAATGTGGAGAATTAGAGTTATGTGGGATGAAAAGTAATTAAAAGTGAGAGAATATGGTGATAAAACGATATTATGGTAACATATGTGATCCTCAAATTCATAAAAACTATGAAATAAGTTATAATAATAAATTAATATTTGAATATGGATATTATAAAATTTATTTTGTAAATAAATCAATTAAATTAAGTTGAACAACAAGAACTAAAATAAATATATCTATAATTTTTGCTAGTTTATTCATATATTAAATGTTTTGGGAAGTCTATCTTATGCACAATATTAGCTTTGATCTTTTAACAAATAACAAGTCTTATTAAGAGTTTGTATGGTAAGTCCATAGTGTAATTAAGTAGAAGTTTCCCTACTCTAAACAAACACAAAAAGTTCCTGTCATAATAATAATAAAAACAACATTCATAGTCTGCTTCATGTTTGTTCTCGATATAGTAAATCATTTTTTAACATCATAGCGAAGTGCTTTAAGCCGTAAGTGCATTTTGTTTCTCTATATTTGTTCATAATCTTCATCACTATGATTAAAGCCAATCTCAGTCCACTCTGTTCTCATATTAATTTAATTACTCCTTTTTTCTGTAGATATTATTTTTAACTTTTTATATAAAAGTATAATTTTTGAGCGATTAAGAAGTTTGCTTAAATTAAATAAGAATTTAAGTATATATAAAATAGCATTTAAATTATAAATAGCTAAAGAATCAAATTCATTTTATTTGAAACAACTACCTAAATTAGGATTTTAAAATTATGATTTGAAATAAGAGCAACAAAGTTTAATATTTATTGATTAATATTATTTTTACTTTTATAATATTAAATAATCATACTTACTGTCGCTAATTGGTGAGCACTCTAAAGTATTTATCCACTCTTATATGGGAATATGGAAGTGAAGAATCCATGACAACATCCTAGAATAGTAAAATACTCAGAATTGGTTAAGCAGGTACATTGAAGATACTAGCAAATGATTGAAGATCAAAGCAGGATAATATTATTTACAGCTTATACTGATTCGGTTGCATGCATTTATACAGTAAGATTACATGAGACCACTCTCTAGTTTGTATTGTCAAATATGTGTGGTATCTACTCTGGCAATACTTCCATACTAACGCGCTTTTGTCATACTTATAGGTTGGCATTACACTTTCTCAAAACCTACTGAGTGCATTTAGAGTTGAAGCGTTAATTTATTAACTAAATTTCTGGCTTAATACTAATTGCTTAAACGCAAAGTCTAAAAGATCAATCGGTATGTTGCTTAGTATGATCACTGGTTCTGAGTACATGAGTCTGATTACGTCCTAACCGCATCAGCTCTTAAAGTACTTGCTAAAAAGAAATTTTTGGTGAGCTCTTAACAGCAAGAATGGGAAGCAACAGCATTGGACTATGCATTGATGAATTTGAGATAGAAAACAAGAGACCAACTAATCAATTTCAGCTTCCATAAAAAGCATTCAATCAACAGAGGAAGTCTGATTGTGCAAATAGCAAATCGCAGAGGCTTGTCTTTTGTAACTCATCGGAAATCAAGCCAACATAGAGAGGAAAACGGCTTAAGATAAGCAGACAATACAGCTAACATGAACCAAAGCAGTCACTAGACTCATACCCAAAGATTGAAAAATGTGCAAAGAAGTCTTGAGTAATGGGAGAGGATTGAGTAAGAAATAAAAATACTTCATTATCTCTTCTCTTTGAACACTTGTCTGAGTCGGAGGTTCCCTCTCCCTGCGTCCTTGTATGGAGAATCGCGTGGTGTCATTGGCAGGCAGCAATTCGAATGTTCACCCCTTATTTCGTTTGCAAAACTGAAAATAAAAATGCCAGAAATTCATATAAAGACATTAATGACTGCTTTAATCCATCTGAAGACTGTGTTCAAAGCCACCGCTGAGAATGACAAACGACTAATTAAAGCTTAGTGATAGCAGCTGTTAATCAACTCAAACGCATATATCCTACAAATATAATTCAAGTCATCAGAGCCCGTGTTATAGAAGCACCTCAATCTAATGTCATTTTGCCATAAATTCCTTGATCTCCCAATTAAGGGTATGCACAATAAATTGTTACACAGCAATGTTGGTGAGTAAGTCAAGATATTCAAAATTAATACTTACACTTACTATTCAAGCCTAAGGGAGCGAAATCAAGAATCCAGAATAAATTCAATAAAAACAAGAAACATAAAGTTAAGAACAGGCTTTTGTATATAATAATAAATGCATAGATTGATTTAAAAATAAAATAAACTTAAAAGATGTATAATAATAAATGATAAAAGAGTCATAAAATGAAATTAATAACTTCTAATGTCTTTTTTATTAAATATAATTGAAAATAAAATATAATTACTTAGTAAATGTGCATGAATTTAATTTTCTTTCACTCAAATTTTTAAATTCTTTTATTAATACATTTATATAGTTTTCATAATGACTACTTAGTGATTTTAACCATTTTAATTATCATTTTATAAACGTAGCTAAAATTTATTCTACAATAATATTTATTTATAATTTACTGTCCTGCTAGCATCTTCTCCACTTTACCTAGATCTATTTTAAATTTCACCTTCCTCTACTTCTCTTGTATCCTTAAACTATTTCAATTCAGTAATTGTTCTTTTATTCGTTGTGTGTAGATATCGCTGTTGTCTGATCAGGCAAATGATTAAAATACCTTATTTATTCCAGATTCTTGTTAACTCTATGGAAATGAAAAGTCTCGGAAATTTCTTAAATTACTAGAAGCAATACTTTTTGGCATCTATAACTCTATTTTTGGTCGGAATCATTCTAAGTAAGAGATTATTCTCAGATAATTAGTTATTACCATTCAATTTTTAAGTAATTATGCTAAAATTGAGTAATCAATTAAATTATATAATTATCAGATGATTTGAGTTTTGATAATAATATAGTTATTGAATTAATTTTATAATGAATATAAAAGGCTTTTCTGAATTAAATATAAACCTTTTTTCCATTATAACCTTTAATTTTATATATCATACATGAAATAATTAATATTATTATAAATTATTTAAACATCAAGATTGCGCTCCAAATACAATAAATATGAAGTCTGAATAGTCGTAATATTTATATTTTTTTCGGTAAAGAAATATTTAATGCGACTAACATAATCAATGCAAAATTTAAATTAGCTCCTCTAGATTTTAAAAGTTATATTCACCTTTAATTTACTAAATAATGTCTATTTTAATTGCATATAAATTAGTTGACATATTTCCAACTTCTAAATTTAACTTATTTATTTGTTATTATTTTAACTAAAATAAAACAACTTTATAAGCTACCAAAAATACTCATCGTAATCATTATCAGCATTGATAAATTTGCATCCTCAATATTTTCTCTATTTATTTAAGTCTTCTATGTCTGCAATCCATCTTTCATTTTCTGTTTAAAATTTATGCCAATTTAAATATTTAAATATTATAATAATTTTTAGAGTCCGTTACCTACTTTCTACTTTTTAAATGTAGGTAACACATATAAATCATGTATTTAATCATTAATTCATATTAATAGTTTAAGTAAATATCAAAATTATATAATTAGAGTATATAAAGTATAAGTCACAAATCTTAAAAAATAACATTAATATGTTTTATTTCATTTAAGAAGTTTGATGATTCTTTATTAACTATTATAAATTTATTTTGACTTATTTTAACTAAAAACAACAATTCTATATAGATTTATAATTTTATATAGCGTTTTAAGAATATTGTTCTTAGTACTCTTTATAATACTAATTTGTGGATATAAAAATGTTATATGTATGATTAAAGAATTTTAAATGTAGGCTAGGGATTCAAATAAAAATCTAAACAGATTTAATAATTGTTGATTTGTCATTTTTTGAATCCTTAATATAATGTAGCATAATACAAACTTAAATCATAAACTCAGTATAAAAGTTAAAAAATAATATTGTAATAGTAGTTTATAAGATCTATTGAATTTTAAAGTTTTATAAAAACTTAAATAATTTAATTTCTATAATTTCTTATCTTAAAGTTAGTTAAAAAATGGTTATTAATTAAATAACATCATTCACTTTGTATTTTGTATAATTATTAATGTATTATTGAAATAATATTTAAGTCACTGCCTTAATTTAATTTTGTATAAAATAAATTAAAATGATATCTAAAAGATGTAATATCTATCACATTTATAATTCAATACAAATATAGTGAAAGACTTGCATGATTTGGCCTTAATATATTTCCATTTTTTGTCTAAAATTAATATCCCAGTTTTTTAATTTTGAAATTCATTGCATCGATTAAACATCCAAAGTGCCCGCTTTTTAAAATATTTACCCTGTTTGAACCATTTGCAGTGTTTCCTTAAATTAAAAACTAATATATTATTCCATGATTTTTACCAGATAGTCTTAGAATTGTAGTAATTATTCAATTATTTATAGATTTTTCCTTGCTAGTCACCTTATCGCAACAAACACAAAGCAAGTACTCTTAAATTGAAATCTAAATTAAATAACATCAAAATGCTAGTGAGTCACTCTGCTTTATCTTATTTTGGGTATAACTGCTTATTGCCTATAAATTCATATCAATTTACTGGTTATTTTTTTACTATTTAGTCTCTACTTTCAAAAATAAATTCAATTAAGAGATATTCTATCAACTATTTAGCTTAGTTCAAGCTAAAAATATAATATGACTATAGCCTACTGTACTCAAATTTTAATGCAGTAATGAAGCCAAATCTCTTCAATTTATGAGCTTTAATAACATATTTATGACCTATACAGTATTAATAGGTATTTTAATTTCTCAAAAATATAAAGCTATATATTATGATGCAAATGATGATTGTTATTTAAATAATAAAAATATTTTTTTAGGTTTGGAATAAATATAAGTAATGTTAAATTTATAATTTTTCATTCCCTTGAATTAGTAATCACTGCTTAAAAATGCTAAAAGTATAAAAACAAACATACAATATTAGCCATAAATATTTTAATTTCAAACTCTTTGTCATTCCACATGTATTTGTAATATATCTAATAAAGTTATTTTAAGTAATTTATGAATTTGCTTGACTAAAAGTTTGTTTTTATTTAGCTAATAAAAGCAAATGGAATTTGTTATTAAGAGTCCTGTTGCTGGAGAAGTGTGCGTAACGAATAATTGCAGGATTAAGATCAATTATATATTTATCTTACTTTATATTAATTACTTTAGATATAAGTTAATAGTAAAATAGACTATACAAATCTGTTTTAATGAGTATCAATTTTACTTTTTTTTAATCATTTCTTAAGATTTATGCGGCATCTTATTATGATAGAGATGCTAACATTTAGCATTTTGTTGTTCTCTTTACCACATAGCACTTCCCTTACATCTAATTTGATTTATTGTAATCTAAATTTTATTATTCTAGTCAGCAATTTTTTTATGATTACTAGGATATTTTCAATTTTATAGTTGCTAACATTTGATTCTTAGAAGCTTTTATTTTATAAATAAATGCTGGAAATGCCAACTTAAACCTTGTAGTCATATCTCTCACATCAATTAAGCCTTAATTGCCTATCGATTGAATGCTATATATTTTTATGCAACTTTAGAATCATATTTTAATCATATCTTTGAAATTTTTTTTATTTTAATGAAAACGAAAATATAATTTATTGGACTATTATTCTAGTAAAATTTATTGTACTTTTATTCCAGTAAATTTACTTCTTCAAACTAATACGTATCACTCAAATTAAATAGTAAATCAATATTGAATTGATAAATAAAGTTGTACAGAAAAATCTCAAAAACATTTGAGGAAATGATCACATTTTTAAAAGCAAATAAGTTATTTTACAAAAGAAAGAGAATAAGTATAATCAAAAGAACAATTCACAGATGGACAAAAAGAATAATCAATGAAGATAGTTCGGAGAGAGATATGATATCAGCATAAACAATCAATTTACTGCTGACAGCTACTTAGAAGCTCATCATTTTCTATCTTGACAATGAGTCCCACATGTGTAATAAATATATAGTCAACTAAAGTCTGTAAATAGAGAAACTAACATATTCGAATATTAAAGATGACATAATTCAACGCAGCATTTAAGAAATATAGTAATGAAGGAGGACAAGCTATGTCTGAATTTATGAGATTTAGGAAGCTCTGACTCTCCCTGGTGACATTCTGTATCACAACCTGTGTATATCTTTTTAGACATGGTAAAAATTGAATAAGATATAGCTTTTTGGATATTTTAAATGTTTTAGATAAACCTTTATATATCTTTGTCAGTGGGAACTCTGAAAATTTGTAAGCAGCTGAAATATTTATATTTTAGATTATAATATTTAATAGTTAGCAATTTTTATTGTATTTTTCTATGAATGAGCAAAATTTATCCTTATTTAAACATAATAATATTTCAAACTGATACTTCAAATAGTTTAAAATATAAATAATATTAAATTTTATCATTTGCCCTCTCTATAATTATATTTGCTCAGTTTACATTGATTAAATTATTCATTATATTTTTGAAAGGTATGCAGTAACATTAGATATTTATTGACCACAATGCAGTTTATCAATATATATTCGAATCAAGAATATATTTGTAATTATATAAATTTACTTATCAAAAATTGAATAATTAGACTTGTAAAGCCCATTAATATATTTATTTAAGCAAATATTTCATTTTATATTGTATTTATAGTAACAAATACTTGAAAAAATGGAAATCAAACATTGTTTAGAGGATACAAAAAAATGGTATTAAACAGCGATCTTATACTAGAGTCTTATTAAGTAGAGTGAGTTAAAAATGGCATACAAAGTAAATTAAATATTTTTGGATTTTTCAGATGTTCTTTCATAACAACGTAAATCAACATCTATCGGAGAGTACCTTCTTCACAATTAAATTTGAGTCAAAAGATAAACCAGAATTTATTTTAGATTCATTAACATTTCACATTCTTCACTGTCAATGATAAATTTAAGAGGCAATTTTAAGAATTAATAGATGCATTTATTTTCAAAAACTAAAAGTAATGTCAAATTAAATACAAACTGAAATCATTAAGATAAACGTAAAATAAAAATGAAGCAGTGAGATCAAACTAAAAAACTAGATATAATTTAATTATATATATTTGTATACTTGACTGTTATTGATTTACATCTTCAAGTTGTTGGTAATATTATGTTAACGAAATTCACACATACTTAAGTTTTTGGATATATATTTTATAAAACAAAACTCATTATTATGATGCAAAAATAGCTAAAATAGCTTAACTTTTGACTGTTTTTACAATTCAATTTGAAAGAATTAATATTTATAGAATCAGCACAGATTTACCCACACAGTTATTTGTTAGCAGATATAGATTAATTTTGGAAATCATAAAAATGAAAAAGACATTAAATCAATCAATAAGAGTTTTTAGTTTTTGAGAAATTATAAACTCATTTTTTTATCGCTTAATCTATGACAATTTACAAATGAGTTAATAATATTTTAAATATTTAATTTCATATAAGTTGTTATGTGTTTCATGTTTTTTATTCCCATTATTTAATATTTTATCAATAATAAAAAAAAGATTATTTCACATATAATATTATTTTATTTCATTATCTTGGACAAAATAATTATTGAATGTTAATCTATTTGTATTTAATAAAAGTATAATTTTTTAAGGATTAAGTAGATAGTAAAATAATTAATTCGATTATTACTCAAATTTAAATGTATTTATAAATGAATTATTATTAAATAGAATTTGTAATAAATTGTTAGTCAATATTGTTTTTAGTCTGTATTTATTTATGTATAGTATTAAAATAATAATACTGTTTTTTTAATTTTATAAATAATGTTTATTCATCTAGCAACAATATCCAATAACTATATAATTTGACTTAATATATATATATATATATATATAAACATTGTTTTATTATAGTCTAAGCAGCTAATGATGGAGAGTGTAGTGTAAATCTCCTCTGTATTTGAACCCTACTCAAAGCCAATCATGAAGTCACATTTACTGAATGTGTTTCATTACAAATACTTTAATGCATGCAGACGACAACTATCAGAATATGGGAAGAGTTTGTTTCAGACATGAGCATATAGGGAATTTACGGTAAAACCTTTTAGAGAATTAAAATTGTAAATCTCCTTTGATATACTACAACTCAATAAGATCTTAATATTATGTTTCCCTCACTGGCAATAGGTATTGTGCACGAAAGGCTTTGTTAAGTTGAATGAATCATTTTTGCGATTCTCTTTTGGTCCTCAATGCATTGTTACAGAAATTTTAACTTCTTTTATTGGTACTCCTTAGATTTATTAGAGGTGATTAAAATCTAACGTGACAAGCCTAATAATAATATAAAAACATATACTCACTGATGCTTTACATAACTCAGCTTTAAAATAATTATCTGCGACTTTTCTTTAAGATACCAAGAAGTCAATGTGAAACAAAAGGTGACAGAATAGATGGGATGGGAACTACATTGCCAGAGGTTGCCAGTAAATCATGAATCAGTAATGAGACTCTTTAATAGTCCTTAGTCTGTCTAATGGAAAGTAGTAAATCTCATTTAAAGGCTAATTATATAATTCGGAAATCGCTAGGACTACTTTATTGCATTGAGGAGGTAAAATAATTTAAATTAAAATAGTATCCTGTGCTATGATTGATGTTATACTTGAAAGCAGAGGATTTGCTTTAATGGTTATCAATATTTCTAATGATGCCTGAGTAAATGGCATAGTGTGATTCTTGAAACAAAGATGATTGCTTAGATCGACTCCTGGGACACTTGTCTAAGCCGGAAATACAATTTCTCTTCATTATATAATATAGAATTATGTGATGTCTATGTTGTACAATTGTCCACATTTCGCCTAGGATATCATTTGTAATACTAAAAATATAAAATTTCGAGATAAAAAAAATCAAATAAATAAATAAATAAATAAATGATCAAGCCAGGTGATTAAGATAACTGTTAACGGAGTAGCATTAGTCTTTAGTTCCCATTTTTCTTGCATATTGTCATAAATTCCACATCTTCACTACAAAGTACCCAAGATCTCAAATCTTCTTGAAAGTAATGTTTGCTACTCATGCTAGTGATATTGACTTCCCAATAAATAAATTAGGATTGCTTGAATTTGTTGAAAGCATTTCGACAAGAAAATTTGTAAAGCCATGTTTTTGGGAACTAATTGCCTTAAAAGTCTATCTATTAATGAATGATGAGTGTGAAGCTTTTAGTTAGTGTTGATGTCGATTTATCAAAGTCAGAAATGGCGATTGAGAAGGAGGACAACAGTAGCATGAGGTTGATAAAATATTCGCAAGAAATATGAGTCATAGAAAATTTGGTTGCCTAATAGACTCTGTAACAAAGCGAAACATGTATTTTAAATATTTATTTATAATTAATGTAAAGATGATTTAGAAAAATACGCAAATAATATTTACTTTTATTTTAATTCTTAATTTGTCTTTTTTCACATACTTTTAATTATTATTATCATTACTATTATAATTATTTTTAGAAAACCAATTATTAGGTTTGCTTAATTAGTAAGTAAATTGATTATTTCCAGTTTTAAATGAAAAATGTGAATGAAACCTAAAATATTATTAACCCTCTTTTCAAGAAAAGAAAGGTTATACTTCGAAAATACAAATAAACCCATGAAAATACATAAATTGAAAAAGTTTTATATTATATTAAATTACTATAACTATTTAATTTACATATTTACAACAATTACATGAATTACGTTTTTTTATTTTCGATGTCTTTATTAAAATCAAACATAAAAGATTCAAGAGTCTAGTTGAAACAAGTATATAAAAAGCATTATTTATTTTTGGAATTGGAATCTAAAGGTGATATTGATTGAATCTACATAATTAAATTGGAAGCTAATAAAATATCGCACTATTTGTGAATCATTAAGAGTCTTTTATTAATATTTCAATAGCATAAAAGAGTAAATTGAATTTGAATTTGAAAGTTGGTAAAATGAAATTTAAATTTAAATTAATTCAATAATGTTATTAATATTTGGTTGCTTTTTGATTTGTGATGGAAGCCCTTATATATATATATATATATATATATATATAAATTAGTACCTAGTGATTAAAACGAAAAGCAACCAAATTTTTAAACTGAGTATTTAAGGATTTTAATATGTTTAATCATTCTTATGTTTTATTCCTAACTGCCACTAATGGCGACTGAAAAGTCTTAGCCTGTACATCCCTAGTGAAGAGGAGGGCGTGGGTGCTCTATGGTCAGCCCAGTGCCACGACTGCTTATGATGGTGGGACAGGAGAGTCTTCAGCAGGCAACAGTGTAGGGATGGAACAAAGGCATCACATAGTAGTACTCTCCCTTGATTGTCACTCCATTACATTGATCTAAACCCCAAGGCAACCAGAGCATACCAATGGCTTTGTATCGTCCAACAATCATGTGATCCTCTCTAGCAAGACCTTCAATACTGGGAACTCTTTGGGCCGATGTGAGGCAGCGCTAGACTACTACAGGTACTCCACAGAGCATTGTGAGGAAGAAGAGCATGATGTAGCAACTCCATTTGCGCTGAGACTGTTGATGTATGCGCAGGGTTTGAAAGAGCAATAGTGAGAGAAGGTCTTATATTCACTGCTTCCTACACATTGATCAACTTCTACTTTCTTGGTATCTGAGCCAGTTCCCATTGGTGCGAAGAAGTCGTATAAGAGCTCTGAAGTGCCAGATTAGGTTGGAACCCCATCGGTTGAGACGCCAACGAGTGCGGCTCGCATGGTGACCTACATTAGGATCTTCCAGCCCCCTTAATGACAAGAGCACTGCGTCCCCATCAAAGTCCTCTAGATATTAGGAGAATCTGCTAGGCACCCTACACTACAGCATAGAGAAAGGCGCTCAGTCTAGAGTGGAAAAGGGCAAGAAGCTAAAGAGATCTGATGGTTTAACAGTAATGATCTTCTCTCCATATCCAAAACCATCGGCACTATAAGCGTAAGCCACCGCTTTGGGAAATCCCAATGGGCTTTTGGGAAACAGTGATGCTTGATTATCTCGGCTCCCCGAGGAGATGTCTGAGCCGGAAGTCATTCAACGTCGTGAGATGGCTCCCGCTGCTTTGAGTGGTGCCACTGGCCGCCCCCCATTCAAAGATTCGCCCCTTACTTCGACTGCAATACTGGAAGTCAAGAATGCCGAAAGGCCTATGCCGAGACTGGCTGCCAAGAATGACCAAGATAAGACGCTGGAGATTCAGAGACATTTATACTTTATGGCAAAGAGATATGCATGACCCTGCTTATGGGCAACGACAAGAAATGCATAGCACATTTGTAAATAGTGAACACCCAGATGCTTTCAGCAAGGACAATGCTTATGGAAAACCATGAGCAAAGAAGCAGATAATCAATACCAACGTTTATAGCTCAGGCTCAGGGATTGGCTATTCAAGTAATGGATGTAAGTGAATACACTCTTAACAAACAATCTCTAAATATTTATGCTTATAGAGTACAACGTAAACACAACTGATACATCCTCAGGTGGCTACGGAGGTTACGGCATGATCGGAGGTGCTCAAGACATACAATTCGACACAGATTATGTAGACTAAGAGTACTTTAAGATGTGAAGAGACAGTTGAAATATTAAAGACTTTATTAGCATTCAACAGAGGATTACTCGCATAACTAAACAACAATATACTTAAGTTTTATATATTCTCGCTTTCTATATTTATTTATCAAAATCTTCTCCCAAATTTTCACAATCTTTTATATAATAATAATAATAATAATAATAATAATAATAATATTGGCATGATAATTATCTAATAACTTTTGATTATTAATTGATTTTAATTGTAGATATTGAAACTAAGTTGAATTATGAAATCATTTGAATATTAGCAATCTTTTGAGATTATTCATTAATTCTGTGGGTGTTGTGTAATTAGTAATATCTTTCTTAAACAAATTAATAGTTTTATAGATTGTTAGTATGATAGTTAATTTAATGATATCGTAAATTGATAATAAAATGAATGTTTAAAAACAGAAGAGAGTTCAACTAATATAACAATACAGTTCTCAAAAAAATGTAGATTCTTGTATGTTATTAAAAAATTCTTTTATTGTAATAATCTTATGTTATTAATAAGTTTATACTAAATAACCTTACTTAGGATTCAAAGAAGCTGTTAAACCACTAAACTGAAGACCACGTTATTCAAATATTACAGGCTTCGAATAATTTGCCTTTAATTAATTTATTAAAATGATATTTTATAAATTATTTTTCATTATAAGAACATTTATAGATTATATATCTATCGAGTACGAAATTATTTAACCACAATTTATATGAAAAATTAATATAATTGAGATATAAAAAACAATTATTTTTAATCTGCTCTATGCAGATGGATCGAATAAAAAAATACATTCGGTGAGATTGATATGAGGAATTGATGCGCTCAATTCACCAAAATTAATATATATATTTTAAATAAATTGGATAACAGTTTTCAAATTTAATATTATTGCCTGATATATGCATGGCTTATCAAATACTTTGTACAATAAATATATAAAATGATCGCCTATATATAAAAAAAGTATAAGACAAAAAATAATATTTTAGGAATACATTCGATATAGGAAAAAGAATTAAAATTAAAATTAATTAAATATTAAAATCATGGTAGTAATCAAATCCAAAGTTACTCAATTTAAATCTAAGTCAATTCTAATGTAGATCCTGAAATTTAAACTGGATTTTACCATTCGAAATATTTTTAAAATTTCTAGAAGCAAGATATTTTAATTTTAAACTTTACCCCAAAAACAGTAAAATAGATTTTTCTAGTTTGGGAGCTGAAAATAAATTCAAAATAACAATAAAAACCACCGTCTCATTATTAATGCGCTATCATGAGAGTATAAAATTGATAGGGTTTGGAGACATTTTTCAAAGACATTACTGAAGGTAAAACATATTTAATTAAATTTAATTAATTAAAATTCCAAATTAAAATGTATTCCTACAAATATGACTATATTTACTTTAGATGTTTACTGCTAAAAGAAATATGAAAAAAGTAAAAGAGTAATAAAATAATATAAAAATATATTAATATTAAATAAAAATGAAAATGAATATATATATATATATATATATATATATAAATTTAAAAAATAGGATGAAAGTAAATACGAAATAAATACGAGAATATTTCCAATAACAACTGAAAATGAAAGAATTATATTGAAAAGAAGATGCTATTTTGTAATTTTCTTAAGAGAATTGAAGATAATTGAGGGCCATAAATATTTCTCGAAAATCATCATAATTTGTTCAATGCTTGCTCTTCTCTGAAATGTGGATACCATCAAGGAACTTTCTGTTATTATTGTCTCCGATTTTGCAGACTTGGGAGATTTGGATGCAGCCGAGAGAGACTTGTTGGTTGTCAATGACTTCTAAGATGAGCTCGGTCCTTAAGGTCTGAGTTCATTCTGACGGTGCAGCCTGGGAGCTACACGACCTATTTTGCTTGATTTCCACTGAGGAAGTGTTTGACCTCCACGAACCTGCCATCCTTGGGAATTACGACGTTGATGGGTAACTGAGCATGTACCAGTCTCATCTTATATCTGTAACCCTACACTCATCATTATCAGGAAAAGCTTACCATTGCCAGTAAAGCTCATTTCGCTAACAGGAAATCTATAAGTCAACTCAGCTTCAACTTAGTGGAATTCTTGAGATGCAGAAGTGGAATTCATTGCAGTGGTGGTCACGGGTACAGTCGTTGTGTGAGTAGCATCTTTCAGCTTGAGCAGGTGGGTGAACTGGGTCTCCATTGATGCAGAAACCGAATTCGTTGCAGTGGTGTGCTCATCACAAACTCTAGTTGGGTTCTTTTTACCGCAGGTCTTCATAGCGGTGACTGATTGTTGTAAGCATCTGGTTGGGGATAAGCGTGGATGCAGTACTTCAACTCTTTTCACTTTAAGTCAGTTGGCCAGGCAATTTCATTGCACTAAAGAATTTGGCCAGCACCAGCGGGTTGTTCTTGCTTGTGATCTCCAAAGAGATGCTTGATGCTGAAATCAGCAGTGGCAAAGTTGACTACTGCGAGTGAGATAATAACCTTCTCCATTTATGTAGGGATTCTAATCAATAATAAATTATAATACTGTTAGAGCTGTAATTAAGTTTTCAAGTGTATCACTAAGTATTTTAATTAATTTCTTTTAATCCTATTTTTTAAATTCTTTTATATATATATATATATTTTTTAAGAAGATAATAAAAGCATATAAATAAAATCATAAAAAATACAGAGATGAAATTTATAAAAGTAAAATATTTATTAACAAATTTGATATAATAATTATAAAGAAGACAGAGGAGTTAGTATGTAAATTGATATCTTCTATTATTCGCACTAAATGATAAATTCTGCATTTTTCCTGCTCTCTAAGTCTTTGAGAAATAAGAAATATTATAACAGTCATAAAATGTTCCATTTTAAGATTTCATAGATTTTTTGAAAATCTCACAGTAACGTTAAAGACATGTTCAAAAAGAATCAGAGCCTGTTATTGAAAAGGTAAATTTTTATTTTCAATTTAATTTAATTAATTTTTGGGATTTTAATTTTAATTTAAATTAGTGTTTTTTGACTTTTTATTTCTTTTATTTCGAATTCTGATATTTTTAATTTTCCAAAAGACCTTCATAATGTCACCTCTTGAAGAGAATTAAAAAATAAATATTAGTTATATTATTTCAGATTTTTAAAATTGTCCTTGGCTGAACTGGATAAAATCGAGAAAAGTGTAATTTTGCTAAGAAATGTCGATGACCATTTTCATAAAGTGCGTGTTTTGAAGCAATGTAAATTTTATTTTCTATAATTTCCACTAATCATTAAATTCTGCATCTTTCTTGTGTCCCCAAGGATCTGAGAAGTAAGAGATTTGTTTGCAATAATCAAATCTTTCATTTTGAGATTTCATAAATTTCATAAAAATAGAAATAAATTTTAGAGATTTTTTGCAAATATAAATGTTACGTTTGTTCCCGTGCTATTCAGAGCTTCTTATTAAAGATGTATATTTTTATTTAAATTTTATATAATTTATTTTCGAAACTATCTTATGAATTTTTAATATAATTTTAAAGAAACTTATTATCCCTGATTTTCAAAAACTGATATTTATAATTATACAAAATGCCATAATCACATCTTAAAAAGAAAACTCAAAAATTTTTTTATAAATTGAGGCTGCTCAAAATAGTTCAATATATTAATAACTTTCTAATATCAAAATTATGGATAAATCTCAAAAATCATTTTAATATTAAATCTTGCTTTAAATTCTTAATTTTATTTAAAAATACTTATAATCAAAATTATTGATAATAAATATTTTTATTTTTTATTATTATAAGCTGCTTAAAACAATATTTATAATTATCTTAATGACTTTCATAAAGTTCATGTCTTGAATAGAATTAAAAATTTAGTATTAGTAATATTATTTTAGATTTTCAAGATTTGTCTTTGCTGAACTTATTATAATCTATCGAAGTGTAAATTTGTTAAGAATTGTTAATGACTATTTTCATAAAATGCGGTTTTTGTGGGTGTTTTGAAGAAATGTAAATTATTTCTATAATTCCCACTAATCATTAAATTCTGCAACATTATTTAGCCCCAGGGCAATGATATGCAAGAATGAAGATTGTTGTTGGCAAATCTCTGATTTTTGATATAAAAATGCCTTCCCATTCGCTTCGTGGTCTCTAATTTAAAATAAAATTGTAGAATCGTCAAAATTATAAAAATCTTAATATTTAAAATAATCAAACAAAGATATATAACTTTTAATATTCATAGTTATAATTTAATTGTTAAAACTTTTAATAATTATGTTATTATCTTTAAAATACTTAATAAATAGGCAAATTGGTAGAAATTCAAATCAAAAATATATAATTTTAAATATAAAAGCCATGTTTTTAATATATACATAAATTTAAGCTTATTTACAGTTTTAATTTTATATTTATCTGAATTTTAATTTATCATCAATCTTTTGTAAATCTTTATTATTTAAATGCTTCTTAATACATTAGTGAATATGTGTCAATAGAATCTCCTAGTCTGATTTCTCCGATATCCTGTTCATCAATTTTCTTTAGTCAATAAGTCAAAGAAGTTTTGCTTGTTCTCACTTGATGAATATGAAGCTCGTTTAATTTTGTGGTAAACATAGAGAAAGCTAAAGCAGAAACTATGAATTTAACAAAGTACAACACCTTAAATACAAAAATTTTTTTTGCCTACTTTGATCAATAACGACAACAGCTCGCAGTTAAATTTTGAGCTTCTATAACGTCCTTTGCTCTATCGTCAGTAATTGCCTATTGCTTTATCTTTTTCATTAACACATATTGGCTCATTTTTCTATTTAATCATCTTTTCTTCATCCTAAGAATGAGAATCTAAACTTGAGGCTACATTAGAATTTACTAGAATTATCTATGGCTTGTGTCTGATTGGAATAGTTTATTCAAGAAGTAATTCATCATCAGTAACTTCCTAGACTTTATTTATTTCTTGTACTTCATCCTCACCAATAAAAGCCTGAGCGATTGGATAATGAATTTTCCATTTTCGTCCATTTCAAGAATCATTATTGATTTTCCCTTTTTAGCATTGACATTGCTTTCTAGCATCAACATATTTGTTTCCAAATCAATTTTCAAAATAAAATTGCTCAAAACACCCTACAAATTGTGATATTCCTTTGCTTCATCATGGCATCGATGTATCTTTAAATGCCATCTAAAAATAAGATTATTGATATTTAAATTATTGAAGAATAATATATATGGATTGCTTACTCATGTATTTAGCCTTCTATTTCAGCTATTTATCTATCCGATTGGTATTTTGCAGTGGTGATAATTTTACTTAAAATGAGATTTAGCATTTCTCCTAAGAAAGAGATTAAAACATTCATTTCAAACAATCTAGATTAATAATTTTAAAGACTTACCAACTATAGGATTATTCTTAAATTCCTCACCTCATTGATTATATTATCGAATATAGATAATGAATTCCAACAAATAAACAGGCTGCTATCTCATTTTGATCATTAGAAATAATATTGAGGTTTGATATTTGGGCGTTTATTATATTGAGTGGTCTCCTTTGAACTTCTTCTGATTTAAATTGAGCTTCAATTGCATCTTGAAAGTGAATAAACGAGGTGGGTGGATCTCTGATTTTCAAGATTATATCTAATTCAAATGATGACTGCTTATACTGAAATAAGCAACTACAATGATTCTATAAAAAAACATGTAAGAACCAAAATAATTTAAGGTGAATATAATATTAGTCATACTGATTGATTTGAAAACTTTAAAGATAGAGAAATAGATAATGAAAACTTAAATAGAGCCGGAGTGGAAACTTACACATAGAAGTTTTCATGATTAAGTGCATTGCAATTACAATTAAAATATAATAAAACTATTGAATAGTTTCTTAGATAAGTTAATAATTAGTTTATTTAAATATTAAAATCTTATAAGTATTATATACTTACCAAAAACATGACTGTTAAACTCAGAGCATTCTTAATCTTAAGTAACTTTATTACAATTTACCTATTTTTATGTATTTTATCGATAATGACGTAATATATATGTTATATTAGAATAATGATAAAAGTTATCTTTGGCATTAAATGCCATATTCATTTATTTCTATAATATGTTAATGTACATTCGTCCTAACTATAATATAACTATTTTAAAAAGACTTTAAAACTTAATTATATAAAATTTTGGCAAGCTATCTTAAAAAAATGAAACGAGATAGCTAGCCATTTAATTATATATTTTTTAATTGATACTCATAAAATATTTTTTCGAATATACTCTCTCTTTATATCTCTCTTTAAAGTGATAAGTATTTTAATTATAATAATTATTTCTAAATAAATAAGAGAACACTCTATTTAAGAGAATGAAAACTCCTAATTATACTAATAAAGCAAAATAAATGAACTTTTGTTTTCTATAAATATACTTCTATTCTTTTTAATTAAATTATTTTAATTATAATGTATGAGTTAATCCAATTAAAATTTGTGAAATTAAAAAGAATGTATTTTCATTCGCTATTAAGATTTATTACATATACAAAATTAATATATATATAATATTAAAAATTAAAGTTTGTTTCCAAATTTTAAGAATTCATTTTTTAAACCTAATAACAAAAGTTAAATATTATATCTTCCTTTTAAAATATTCTTTAGGACCTAGATAATATTCACTTTTAGGATTAATCAAAATTTTAATATTTATATTTCATAAATAAGCAATTTTTGAAAAATGAAATATTTAATAATTAAAAATATAATAAAAACATAAATGGAGAGCTATCTAATTCTATTTTTCGTGATAGCTCGCCAAAACCTAAATATGTAAAACATATAAATCAATTCAAATGGAGAATGATAAAGAAAATATATTATAATGATGGTAAAGAGAAGTTTTAAAAGAACCATAAATGTGATACTAAGCGTTTTATATTTAAAATTTACCTAAAAATAAATATCTTAGACAACTCTAATATGAATCTATTGAGAAATATAAGCATTTTAAATTTGAATAATTAATTATAACTATGAATATTAAAAGTTATATATCTGGGTTTGATTATTTTAAATATTTAGATTTCTATTATTTAGTCGATTCTACAATTTTTATAATTTTACACCTTAATTTTATTTTTAATTTAAATTGAATTAATTTTTTCGGAATTTGAATTTTAAATTAAATCAATATTTTATTTCTGGGTGAAAATTTTTTATATAATTTATAAATCTGATATTTCATATAATCTAATTTACCTTTATAATAATGATAATAATAATATTAATAATATTTTGATCACATTGAGGTCTCTAGGAACCCCCGATCTATAAAGCTTTGAAGCTTATAAGGGACTAGCCGTTTTAATATATTAATTTATATAATCTGATATGTTCAATCTCTCTCTGATTATCACTACAGTTTGATCTAAAATTCAAACTAAGATTTTTCATTGTTATCTGTATGACCTTATTTACTTCATGTAAATGCTTTCTCTATAGAAGAGCTGAGTGTGTTAAATTGTCTGGTTGGCTTCTGAGTTATAGTCAAAATGGCTAATTTCCTAATTTTTTGTGAATCTGATGTATTCTCTTAGTTCTTGTTTGGTTTGGTAGTCAGTAAACAGAAGTCTAAATACGTTTTCCTTTGCAGTCTCTTGAGTCGCAGACTGGATAAAATTTGTCATTTACCTTTAAATATTCCATATTTGATATTGATGAATCTTTGTATTAAGTATTAAATTATATATCATAAAATAAATATATCTTGTTTACCTTTTAAATACGTGTTTCATTCTTATTGGATGATTAGAGTTATTATCTTAAATATCTATGGCGTTTAGGAATTTAGGGGTCTCAGGGTTTTGTTTAATGAATGTCGGCTTTGATGCCGACTATATACTTTATTATATAAGTATTGTTCTTTAATTATTTAATTGTGAGTCTGGTGCTTAAATTTTATCTTCTTATTATTATCTTATAATATATATATATATATATATATATATATGTTGGTTAATAATAACTATTATACAATTTATATAAATACCACTTGAGTGATTCCTTTATTTGGTAAGTGGATCAACCTTGTAAATTATTATAAGATTTTGGATGATTTTCTAATAGATTATTTAGTTACTAAATAGGAAGTCTGTATATTAATTATGAAGTAAGAAAATATACTTGTTATATCCTCGGAAGTGGTCGGGTTTGAATATTTCATATTAAATAGGGTTGTACAATAGGTAGTACTGAGAATTATGGAGAACCCATGATATGTCTCCTTTGAATGGTAAGCGGGTTATCGTGTCGAGGTGAAGATTAGTTGATCTGAGCAATTAAGTAGACGTTCTCAATGAGATTAATTCACTTGGAAATATTCTCTTTTTGTTTGGAGAGTATCAACTGAAGCTTTTTTGTCAGTTTGTTCTGAACTAGTTGAAAGATGGCATTGTCTTTATGAACATAGAGTGGAAGTTTTTTGGAGCTTTTGGAACATGCTAGATCTTCGCAAGTTGACGAATGATTGTTTATAAAATGTAGTTATTTCACAAGTGTTATCTGCTAATAGCAGAGTATTTCTTGGAAATAAGTTCCGGTTGATGAGAGGTATTTTCACAGCAGATTAGGTGAAGAGCCATTGAAATCTTAACTGACTGTTAGAATGTCAGCGAAAATATACTTCATGATATATGGTGACTTGTTGAAGTATACGGTTGTAGAGATCTCAACTTGACTAATAAACAAAGCAGCTCACATGGGGAGAGTACTTTTCGGATTTAAAAACTTAATCATAACTATGGTCAGCAATAACGGTTTACTTGGTCCGCCACAGTCACCTAGTCACTTTCTTTAACTTTTTAATTAAAGAATATTAATTTACTTTTTTTATATAATTTTTACATTTTAAATTTTGAATTTAAAATAAAAATAATATATATTTTTTTCGATTTTATTGTATTTGATAATTGGCTTAATTTTTCAAAATCTTTATTTCCTTTTTTTTAATAATTTTTAAGCTTTTTCATAGGGGCTGTTATTTTTTTTATCTATTTCATTTTGCCAAACTCTTTTTCAAGATTGTTTTGTAATATGTTCATGCGTTGTGTTTTTTAAATCCTGATACATTATTTAAAGGTTGTTTCACTGTATTATATTGTGACATACTCAAAACCCCAAAACCTTTTCAGTAGTTTGATTGATAAAAGTAGACTATTAGCGCATACTTTATTAGGGTTTTAATAGGGTTTATGTAGGGGTTTAATGTTTAAATATTAGTATTTTAAGTGAGTATAATAAGCGAGTTTTTATAATATTTCACACAAACATAAGCTTAGAGTCTTGTGGCAGTTCTCTGAATTTTATCATTCTAAGTTGATGTTTTATTGTTACTATTGTTTGTTAATTCTCAATTCTCTGAGACCTCCATTTATTTTATTTTTATCGAGATTTTGTTTGATTCTTTGCTTAGAATCTCTTTCATTCCTGCAGCTAAAGTAATCGTTTCTTGGCATGTCGCTCTCTATTATTATTACTGCTATAGCCCAGATATCCCATTAAGTGTCTCTATCTCTCCAATCCTCTCTCTCTCTGGGAAATATCCAGGAGTGCCGTATACATTTCCTTATGCAGAGGCTTGCACTCTTTGAGCTCTGTTGAAGTCTATAATATAAACTCTAAGAGGCTGAAAGTTCATCATGATATTCTCTGGCTTTAAGTCTCTATGAACATAACCTAGCTTGTGAAGCTCCTCAATTCCTTCAACTATCTGCTATACTATCTAGCCAATTTATCTCTGACATCTATTGTCAGATAAGATTTCTCTGTAAGTCATCTCAAGTAAAGGAAGCCTGA
Organism: Oxytricha trifallax; assembly: GCA_000711775.1. Taxonomy (NCBI): domain Eukaryota; phylum Ciliophora; class Spirotrichea; order Sporadotrichida; family Oxytrichidae; genus Oxytricha; species Oxytricha trifallax. The sequence continues at coordinate 26,801 of ARYC01006141.1, forward strand.
AGGCTACATGATCTTTACCAAGTAAAATAGCATCAAGCTAGATGATATGGCTGCACTCATTTAACTTTGCCTTTTAAAGAGCATAATACTCATTAGCAAATTCCATTTGGAACTTGTCATCAGCCAAGGAAGTAATTGAAAGGATATATCTTGTAAGCATATTAGTCGTCAGCAATGACTCTCTTCTCTATTTTATCTTCAAGAGTGAGGTAGCTTTCTAGGCAAGAATCTAAGTCAATAATTTTAAAAATAGGAATATTCATTGCCTCAATTTTAAACATGATTTTATTGATCTCAGAGACTGGAAAGTTCTTGACTGCTTTCTTCATTTTGACTTACTTCTACACTTCAACTCTAAGAGACTCCACTGGGTTTCTTGATATTCTTTTTTGAGGAATCTATTCCCTGTGGGTTCATGAATAAAGACAAAACTTTGATTATGCTTTTTCTTTAAGTGCATTTTAAGGTCTCTAGTATGAGAATATGGCTTCTCACAGAACTCACAGACATACTTCCCATCTTTCTTTTAATGCTTGAGATATAACCTTGGCATATCGTTGTGTATATCTCTCAAGGTCTCTTATAAGTTGACTTGTAAGGGAAAACTTTATTGCATTCTTTGCATTAATAGTCAATTTTGGCTGGTATTTATTAATGTTCTATGGCGGGTTGTTTAACCTCCTCTTCAATCTGCACAGCTTCTTTAATAACCTCCTACTTAACTTATATTTAAATCTCAAAGCTAGAATGGTCTAAGTTGTCATAAGTAGGCTCCCACTGAGTACAAGCGTCTCTGGTCTCTACTTTTCTAGGTTGCTGGAATGATAATTTTTATTGACTTTGCCCAAGTAATGCCGCTCTTCTCAAAAGGTTAGCGCTCATTTTAGTTTGCTGATATATTTTTTAATAATAATGATAAAATCTACCTTGATAAACTATTAAAGTAGAGTATATGACACTCTGGTAGATTCTTTGCAAAGAGGTAAGAAAATTAATTAACCATAAGAGACTGTAAGTTGACATATTTTATGAGAATTTTATACATTTTAGTAAATTAAAATACTCCTAATGAAGTTTTGTTTCTCTAGGAGGTCCTCCAAATCAAGTTTGAACTTAATTTGGAGGTAAAGTTATTAAACATTTTTAAATTTAAT
>ARYC01006142.1:0-20757 GCA_000711775.1 Oxytricha trifallax
ATCGACATGAAGTGACCATGCCAGATCGACGCCAATTGACGGTGTCAAACGATCATGTAAATCATCGAATTCCTCCCAAACATTTATATCAAGTGCTTGGTTGTTCAAGAAAAATTTGGGGTTTATATTATGGTGCTGAAGATTACAATCAACAATATTGGCTGTAATACACTCTCAATCAACACAGTGGTTTCTATAAGTTGGTTATAATTAAATATTTAATTTATTTTTCAAATTTCCTATTTTTACGTATTTTATCAATAATTAAAAACTTTTAAATATCAGAATATATAATGTACAAATTTGTCGTTTTTGGTCATAATTAATCTATAATAATTAAAGATTAAATTAAACTGCACTAAATCAAATAGAATTAAAAGCATTTGTAATTAGAGACAGTTATAATTAAATAAATATTTAAGATGTATTTGTATTTCTTAAATTTCCTATTATTATCTATTTTAGCAATAATAAAATTCTAATAATCCTCCAAATATCAGACAATACTTCTACTCAAATCGTAATGCAAATCAATTCAACAAATGTCCATTCTGGAGTTGCTGGGTTCTCTCTTGTTGTTGCCATTAATGTTTGTGTTGCTGGGCTGTCTGTTCATTTATGGCTGTTGTTGCTATGGACCTTAGTTGTTGCGATTCTATTACTACTGAGGTCTCTATTGCTACTACTATAGTCCTCTTTACTAAGCTTGTTGCATGCCAGCTACAAAATCAATCCCGCCGTTGCTGTTTCTTGGTGGATTGAAGTTGATATCTGTGGCTTACTGTTAATGAGAAGGGATGTTGTTGCTGCTCTAAGGGAAACCTCTTGGCTGTTGTTGTTAGCTTTAGTTTGGTACAACAAATTGTGAATTTTAGATTGGCCTTTTCTATTGCATTTGTTGTTACCCAGGTGCTTAGTTCAAGCTTGGATTTTACTGATTCATTAAGTTTCTCTATTTAGCTAAAATAGATTATTTTTGGTGAATAAATTATTCTAATCAACTTTGTTAATGCTTGAATTTAATATTAAAATAAATATATATTTTTAGGTACTCTACCGCATATTTTTATGTATAAACCTGTTTTGCGGTAGAGTACCTTAATTATATTAATTAACTAAAATAAATATACTCTAATATTGCATTACTTTTAACAAAAAATGCATTAAATAATTATAAAATAAATTTTTTAATTTAAACTCAGAATTAATTGCTTAATTTTGCAGCAGAATTTAAAGATTTTAAATTTTTTTTATATTTAATAATTAATTTACTTATCATATTATATATCACTTTTTTATTTAATGCATTTTTTGTTAAAAGTAATGCAATATTAGAGTATATTTATTTTAGTTAATTAATATAATTAAGGTACTCTACCGCAAAACAGGTTTATACATAAAAATATGCGGTAGAGTACCTAAAAATATATATTTAATATTAAATTCAAGCATTAACAAAGTTGATTAGAATAATTTATTCACCAAAATAATCTATTTTAGCTAATTGTAGCATTTGCTGTTAGTTTGAATTAACCCCTTAAGTATTAGATCCAAATTTATTTGAAATAGGTACTTGAACTTGATAAGTAGCTTGCCCAACTTCTTGCAAGTTAGGATTGAATTTAGCACCCATAGGTTTTTGATTGCTGTTTTGATTTTACAACGCCATTGCTGCCTTGTTACTTGCTTGAATTTGATTCTCTTTAGACAAATCAGGGCCGGAAACAAATTGCTTGTCTGATCGAGATGGTTCCTCAAAGTTTTACTGCTTTTGAGGATACTGCTATTGCTGCTGCAAAGCCTATAGGTTGATATTTTTGTTGGTCATAGGCTACCCTCTAAACTGCTGCTGTTATTGAATTTGCTGTTGTGTTCTCATATTGTCTGAATTGCTGGTTCCACGATAAACTTAAGAATGACTGGAAGATATCACCCTCCCCTTGCTTCGTTATTTTTATTTTACATTTTCTTTTCCCCTAATTAAATATAAATTAATTTCAAATTATTACTATATTCGTTATTTAACATGAAATTTATAAAAATTGCTTAATCTATTAAATAAGCGATTAAAAACTATTAAGTTGTTAGAAAATGTATCACTATTAAACTATTTTTTATCATAAAGTTATTAAAATTTTAAAGAGTTTATAATATGGGAATTTTGATTATTTAGAACTTATAATCTACTTAATATATTTTTTGAATGAATGCCAATAATGACTGTTTGGGTTTTGCTACTATTGATGAGGATTTGACTGATAGTTTTAATGAGGAGGCTGCATTTGTTGAATTTCATTCTATCTGTCGTTGTACTAGTTCGAAGATTCTTCGCTGTTTGAGTTAGAAGCATCTTCATCTTAAGATAACTTCAAAGTGCTCACATTCATTATATTTCATAAATTTCTTGGAGATAAAACTCAAAATTTATAGGAAATATATATATATAATATTCATAGGAGTATGAAGATGTAACTGTAAATTGTGAACACCTTGATTGATGATATCTAGTAGTTCTTTCATGTATCCTCTTAAATTGGTCTCTGGGTTGATTTTGATAATGTTCTTGTTTGTATAGCCACCCACGTTATCTATTCTTAATGTTTTCAAAACATCTTGTGTAAAATCTATGATCGTTTTATTATATTTAAAATATCTCAATATTTTTGAATCATTTTATAAGTTATGGGAAGTTAAAATTTCATATTTTACTGATTAGTAAAATATGAAAATAGGATTAAATGTTTATAGATTTTATTTTAGTTTTGACCATATTTTAACTCTCTAACTTCATGTTTTTCATTTCTTGATTCAGAACAGTCAAATCCTTGGCATATTGATTTATATCATGCTAATTATAATTTTTTATGAGAAAATTTCCATTAAAATTCCCCTGAATTTATAACATTTCTAAATTAGTTTTTTTCTCATATATTAATATTGATTATTTTAGCCTCTAACTTTGTTCAAATGCTGATATTTAGCTGTATCTCCTAGTTTAGAAAGATTCATGAATTCCTTATCCAACTTATCATACTATTCTATTAAATATATACTTATATTTTGTATTTAATGTTGCTTTCTTTGTTATGGCTTAATCTTAAATGTGGATATTTTTAAATTACATTTCAATTTGGAAAATAAAGTAAATTTTATAGTTATCAAAAGTTTAGAATTTAAAATCTTTGGATTATTTAAAATAAATTAAATAAATTAAGCTTTAAATTACTATTTATTGAGATGAATGATAAAAAATTAAATATATTATATCCTAATGCTAATATCAAAATACCAGCTATTTTATATTAGATTAGAAAATTACGGTAAAATAATATTCAGTAAGATAATACCAAACATTTAGTTATAATTTCCTATAAGCATTAAATAATAATAATAATATATATATTCTTGAAGCTTTTTATGTTCATTTTCTTTCAGGAGATAACTTGATTCAATCTACTAGCATTTAGTATCACAAATCTTTAATTCAGTTTTATTTTTAATATTTAAGACATAAATATCATTAATATTATATATGATTATTCCACAATTATGCTTATATTATGGTGTTGACTTTAAATTTATTCTTAACAAAAGTTTCATAATTTTTTTTAAAAAATAAAAATATATAACTCAGTTCTGAGATTGGAGACTTCCTTCTCTAAGTCATGCACTCTCTTAAGTTCCTTATCTTTCTCGATTAATCTCAATCTGAACTCCTCAAGTGATTGCAATTTCTTCTCTTTCCCTTGAATCTCCAACTCTTTCTTTCTCAAGTAATCTTTGAAACAATTTGTAATGGAATTACAATAATAATTATGTGACTAGAAATGTTCTTATACCTTATAAGAAGTGTGAGACATTTATGTAAATGTTTTTTACATCTTTGAGCTGTTCAATTTCATTGCGATATTTAACGATAAGTTGCTCATTGGTCTCTGTTTTAGTGACTTAAGAGGATCTGTACTTTGTGATGGTTTTGTAAGTCTCTTCCATCTAATCCATTTACTTAAGTAATTTTGGGTAGTGATTTCATATATGCATGGGGACACAGTATAATATATCATTTACGATTTTAAAATTCATTAATATCTACTGTACATCTTTCATACAAAGCATCATACATAAAATGATATGAGTAAAAATATACATATTTTGATATAATTTTAATTTTTTTGAAAGCATAACGTAGTAAAACAAGTTGAATTCAAAATAGTGAAATATTAAATGTGCATAATATATCTTCTCTGTTATTTATTTTCAGACATGTTTCATATTACCCCTTAAATTTATAAAATTCTATTACTCCTATTATGAAAGCACTCCCCATTATTTCTTTAATCATATAAAATCAAGTTATTCAAGCCCATTATTTTTTACTTAACTGTCATTTCCTTGTATGTAACATACTTAGCCCTGGTATCAGTGAGTTCTTTCTCCTTCTCTTTCAGTGATGCAGTCAGTTACTAATTCTCGCTTTTGAAGTGCTCAATTTCGTTTCTAAGTTCCCTGCAGCTCTAATCCAGACTGGAAATCCTAGTGTTAGCATCCTTCAACTTTTCTTTGAACTTTTGCTCTTCAAGTTTGTAATTGGAGTCACGAATTGACAGCTCTTTTTCTAAACTTACCATAAATAATAATAATAATATCAATAAAAATATCAATAGAAAGAATCTAGGATAGTCATTAAAATAGCAAAAGTTATAAATATAGTAAGAAAATGTGGGTATTATTCAATAAATCAAAACATGAGAAAATAAAGAAATAAAAATGATTATAGCAAAGATAATAAAAAGGCATTGGCAATTTCAGAGTTATTTTTAATAATAATGATTAAATTTCAAAACTATCTTTAAATTACAAATAAGAGTAAGAATTTTTTATTTATAAAAGTTTTATACGCTTTTTACTATTATTTAAGAAAAAAAATTAATAATATCCACTACATTTAATGAATAAAGTTTAGCCTTTAAATTTGCTTCTCAGAAACTTACAAGGATTTCTCAGACTCATCGATAATTTCATTCGACATACTTATTTGATCCTTCAGCTCCTAGTTTTCCTTATCCATTGCCTGATAGCTTTAATTGATGTTTTGTATGTAGTTTTTCTATTCATCTATGGATGCCATTGATTTTTCCAGAGCTTAAGTTAATTTCTCTAAATCTTGTTCCTTTTCGGCGAGGCAGTTTTGGAGATGAGATATTTTAGACTGCAGCTCTGACATTCCTGGGTTGTTTTCTTGGAGAGCTTTAAGCTGCTCGTGTTCCTTCTGGAGCAATGCGTATTCATTGCCCACACTCGCTAGTTCTCTCTGCAACATGGGGAATGTGTCGCTGAGATAGTACTCGCAAGTACTGGTTGCACTGGCTAGCTCAGTCTTCGCAGTCTCCAGCTCTACTTAGAGATCGTGGTTGTCTTTCTCCAAAGTCTCTAATTAGCACTTTAAGTTCTAGATTTCATTGTTTTCAAGGGTCAATTGTTCTAAGTCTTGGGAAATCTCTTCTATCTTTTGATAAACTTAGAATTTCTCAGTTTCTAAAATTATGTTTTAGGAAGCTAATTAAAACTCTTCTTTATTGAGATTTTAAGTATAAGTATTTTAACGGTATTGTTTTATCTAATTGAGGATAGAAAATTAAAATAGATAAAAGATATATTAAAAATGTGAGAATACAAGCATATTAAGATAAAATTTGAAAATTCATGATCAAAATCTTAAATAAATCATTGTTCATAAGATAAAAAATAAGTTTATAAATAAATTCTTATAAAATTAGCAATAGAAATATGTGAATTATGTATTGGTCCTTTATTCAATATAATTTCTCCACTTACCTAAGTAAATCCCAAAGTTAAATATAAACAAAAGATTAAAACATAATTCAGTGAATTTTGGTTTGTAATGCATCGTACTTAGCTCTTATATCTTGGAGTTCAAGAGTCAAATCGTTATTCATTTGATTAAGTTTGAATTAATTTAAAATGTGACGAATCTATAAGATATATAAAAAAGATAAATTTATGCTTATAAATTAATATAAGTTCCTACTTTTCTTACTCAATTTTGTTAAGCTCAAGTGTGCAGTCATTCAAGATCTTTTCATATTCTGCAATATCTATCTATTGAAAGCATGATTTTTATTGAGAAGAATCGTTTTCTGCCTCTTATATTATTTCATCCTAGCCCAAAAAGCCTCCTTGAGTTTAGCCTGAAGGGGGAAGATGCATAGTTTGCAAAAATGGGTTTTGGATTTAGCTAGATTACAGTTATTGAGACTGAGGTATTCTTTGTGATTCCATAAGCATGCTTTGACCTTTATTATTCTAAAACAATCCAGAAATCTGTGAGCTATGAAGCATCTCGTCACCAAAGGTACATTAAGAAGCAGCTGCGTTTTGATTTGTTAAGAAATTCTTTAGTTTCAAGCATTTCTCTTGTTCACTTTTCAATTAGCCTCTCAGAGTCTCCAGCTAGTCTTCATATTAAATTTTGATGTTAGCTAAATCTTAATCTCTCCTACTATTCAAAAGGGTTGTGTCAAAGATTTAAGAGTATTATTGCTAGTTATGAAACTGATTTGGTCTTGTAGTTGAAGTATCGATCATTTCAATATCTATAGAAGAATTATCTTAGTTTTGTCTATCTATTCTTTTGCTATTGTACAGATTTTCAGATCTTGCTATCAATCCATTAATGTCGTCAAGAATTTAGTTGATTTTCCTGTCTATCGATTGATCCTTCTCAACTCCATACATTTCCTAGTACTCCTTGAGTCTCTTTTCCAAATCAATAACCTGACAACTTTTCAAAGCCAGCAAAGGATTGCTTTCAACATTAGATTTTAGGAAGTCTATCTCCTATTGTTATTAATCAATAATAATCTTAAGGCAGTTGATCTCAGCCTCAAATTCACTATTTTGGAATTCATTATTATTTTGTGCCAAATTTGATTAATTGTTTCGTTCTGAAAATCTATCAAGCTCTGCTTTCAATTTATTGTAGCGATTATTTACGAGGTTGATTTGGAGTTTGGCTTTATTACTGAAAGTAAGTGCGGAATCTATGGCTTTCTTGGTCTCGATGTCGTCCTCGCTTGCTTTATCCCTCAGTTCTTTGAGTTTTTACCAAAAAAATTCAATTTAATTTAATTCAGGTATTATACGTTAATAGGGATACAAAAAACACTAAAATTTAAGCTCTTAAATTAGAAATTATCTAGAATTAAAACTTGCTGGTAGTAATTTAAATGAAAAATTGGTTTGCTGAATGTGTCATAGCATATCTTCAAAACTTCTGCAAAAGATTGTTAACTTCACCCTTGGCCCATTTCATACTTTAACAAACGAAATCACATGCAAGTTTTAAGTATTGGGGGAGCGGGTCAATGGTCTTGTAATTTTGGAAGTAAATGTTATTGATATAATAATAATGAAAAATATAAATTCAATCGTAAATGGTGAATAACCTTAAAACTACTAAACTATAAGTTCATAGCAATATAATAATAATAATAATATAAACTTTTATTATAAGGATTATGTAAAAGCAACCACTAATTTATAATGCAAGCCAAATTTTGGAATTAATTATTATATAATTTTTTACAGAGCTTATTAATGAGACATCTAACTCCATCCATCTTTTAAAGAATTAATCTATTTTATAGCTTCATCATTTTATTGAATTTGTATTTTTAACAATTTATTTAAGATTATAAAAAGATTATTGATAAGTTATGCTCCTTATGGAATGTATATAATAAAATATAGGATAATAGAAAGAATTATTTAAATAAGTTAAATTATTAGTAAATCTCATTTAATTTACTATTTTTTAAAAAATAAATTAATGTTATATTGTTTGAACAATAACTAAAATCAGGATTGTGATTGTAGCGATAAAGAACAGGTACATATCATAGGTCTTTGCCTCAATCTACAGTAGCTGCTCGTGCTTTTACAGGTAATTTTCTGAAAGAACCTCAAGCTCCACGTGAGAAATTTCAGTTTCCCTCACTTTCATATTTTACTGATGATTATGAGCTTCGTTGTCAAGTTAGAATCTCACTCTTTGCTTCTTGTTCATAGACATTAAGTTTTACTCTTCATTTCTACATACAAGGTATTATTAGTATGAATAAATACTTACATGATTGGAGAATTATCGAATAAGTTGCTGCTTCCAGAGGTTTGAGACTTTCTAAGCCCCCCTTTCCCCTGAGTTGAACTCTGCACGGTACTTGTAAGTTAACCTTTCAAATCAAATTCTTGGTTTGTACTTGTCAACCCGAAGTTGCTATTACTGCTTGAATTAAACTAAGTTTGTTGTTTGTTTAATTACTTGACTTCGAGTTTATCGAATCCAATGGGTTGTGATTGCAAAGGTAGATTTGAAGAATCTAAAATTTGTTAATTTACATCGAATCTCTGCTGCTTCAAGTCTCTGGATCTCTCTTCTTCTTTATGATAAAGGATGTCAATCTCTTAAATCTTAGAATTGAGGTTTATGATTTGCTATTCAGGTAGATAAAAATAAAAGTGTTTATATCAAAAGACAGGTCAATTACATGGGTAACCTTACTTTTTCTGCCATAATCTTGTATAAGAAAATAAAAACACAATATTCAGTATTCTTGATTTTATCCTGTTCCTTTGCAATTTAATCCTTGGTAACCTATATATCATCTCTTAAGGCTTTTAAATCATTATGACTATCTGCCTTTGCCTTGAGAGTTTAAGTTCCTTAAATTTCCTAATCTAATTAGTCTTGATTGAGTACAATTTGAGTCTTGATTTTGTTTTACAACTCTGCATATTTACTTAAAGTTAAATCCTATATGAAATAGATTTTTTAAGTTATATGACATCACAAAAAAATATATTATAAATTGAAGCTCAAGTGACTTCAATTCCTGGTCCTAGTAGTGATTCTTAATGGATGTCTCAACTTTACTCAAGATTCTTAAGGAATCTAGAGCTTTGTTATTTTGAGCTTTGAGTGCCTATACTTCCTCCTGCTTCTTCTTCTCTACTTCAGTAAACAATCAATATTAATTAATCATCTCCTTTCTTAATAAGTCCCATGACATTTATTTGATAAAAGTTTATCAAGCCTCTTAAGTTCCTCTGATTGTCTCTAAATTCCAACACTTAGACCATCATTCTTAACTTGTAATTCACTCTTAGACTTCATAATCTCACTCTTCTCTTCAATGAGCTCCTCTAACTCTAATTTGATTCTCTCACTCTCTATGATTCTGGCTTTCAAGATCTCAATTTCAGACTGTAATTTTACATGAATCTGGTTTGATTTGACTGCAGGAGTAGTATTTTACTGTTTTGGGTCTTACTTGGCTGGAGTTTGATTCTTTGGATCTGTAGTTGCAGTTCCAGTTTTAGCTTAGTTATCAGTAGTCAATGGAGTGTTTTGAACTTTATCAGTTGAGGCATTGGTACCTGTCTTTGAAGGAGTGGCATTGACATTAACTTGACTTGAACTGCCGCTTAAACAAAATTAGCATATTACTCTACAATCAAAACCCCAAAACCCTTTCAGTAGTTTGATTGAGTTTTTGATTGATAAAAGTAGACTATTAGTGCATACTTTATTAGGGTTTTAATAGGGTTTATATAGGGGTTTAATGTTTAAATGTAATATTTATTAGTGTGTATTAGAGGGGTTTTATTTTTACTATTCACTCAAACAATACTTTTCCATCACGAGGCAACTTTCTAAACTTTATTTCTCCTATCCAACTTACAATTTAGTCTATTGTATGCTCTGCTCTATGGTTAGGCTTAATGATTATCTACTCAGCCATATATTTCATTTTACCTTTTATCTTATTCTACTCTAGATATTGCTGTATTCTCTGCTTTGAATCTTTCTCTCTCTTACAGCTATAGTAATCATTTCTTGGCATATCGCATTCAGCAATAATTGCTGCCAGAGCCCATACATCTCACTTAATATCACCATCTCTCCAGTCCTCCCTTTCTGGGAAGTATCCAGGAGTACCATAGACGTTGCCAAGACCTGAAGCTTCAACTCTTTATGATCTATTGAAATCAATTATTACTACTCTGAGAGGTGAAAAGTCAAGCATAATATTCTCAGGCTTCAAGTCTCTATGAACATACCCTAAAGTGTGCAGCTCTTCTATGCCTTTGCAAACATTTGTAAGAATAAGAGGTAGCTACTTTGGAACTCTTTAATCTTAAATGTAGTCTCTTAAAGTCATTTAATATAGAGGGAGGCGAAAAGCAACATGATCTTGAGCAAGCAGTATTGCATCGAGCTTAATTATAAATCTGCACTGTCTATCCCTTGCTTTAGTAAGAGCTTAGTACTCATTGACAAATTCCATTTGATACTTGTCATCGCATTTAAAGTAGTTGAATGGATAAATCTTGTATGCGAACTGCTTATCAGTTATGACCTTTTTCTCAAACTTGTCCTCAAGTATAAGATAACTTTCCTTACATTCTTTAAGGTCAATTACATTTAAAATTGGAAGCTTTAGTGCTTGTATCTTCAGAGTGATTTTCACTATCTCAGAAGCTGGAAGGTTTCTCACTGCTTTAATAAGCTTATTTTCTTTCTTAACTCTTTGTTCCAAAGATTCTAAAGAGTCGCTTGGCTTTCTTCTTTGAAGGAAGACCTCACCAGTCTCAGGATCTATGACTTCAAACTTATTGCCATGATGGTAAGGTGAACTTTTAAATCTCTTGAATGATTATATTACTTATTGCAATAAGGGCAAAAATATTTTCCATCTATCTTATATGCTTAAGATAGAGCTTAGGCTTGTTTGAATGCTACTCAAGATATGACGCTTAAGAGCAGATTTATAAGTGAAGTTCTTGTCACACTCTTCACAAAAATGCAATGCTTTAATTTCTTTTTTCTCTTCCTGGTCTTCAACCATTTTTATTGGAACTTCGCATGAATTTCTTAGCTCTGCATTTCTATTTAACAACTGAATTGTTATTCAAAGTCTGAAACCTAAGGTTAGAAAATTTCAGGTTCGTACTAGGTATAAGCATCGCAAGTCCCAATTTCCTTTTAATTCATGAAAGAAAGTTTCTCCTGGCTAATACCAAGCAATGCCGCTTTTCTTAGTAAATTGCCGCTCATTTTATAAATACTATTAATAATTATATAAGCTGTTTATTCGACCTTAAACACAAGCAAGAGCATATCCTCAAAGATATAGAGAGGTTTAATAGGAACAGAGTGAAAGACATTAGTTTTATACTTCTAAAATTTTGAGATAATTTATATATCATTTCATCCATTTTATACATTAAAATCCACCTAAAAGTGTTTTGGGAAGTTAGGTGGTGCTCCTAAATATGTTCTCATAAATTTAGGAGGGGAAGTTTTAAAATTTAATTTTTTTAATGCACCACCTAATACAGTTTTGAACTTTAATTTAACCTCCCAATTAAGTTTTATATAAATTAGGAGCACCACCTAATCAAATTAATTATTATTAGGAGCAATTTAATGGAGAAAGTTGATAAAATGGAAGTCAAACTTTGAAACTTGGAGAAAGTTCCTCCATCTTTATCTATTTATCTGATTCAGGTTGACCTCCAAGTGGATCTCCCATTTAGTAGTAAAATTTTAGTAAGTTTAGAATGGATATCCATAATTTTAAATTTCATAAACATTTATAGAAACTGGAAGCAAGATGGAATCTATGAATGATGCAATGAAGAGAATTTAATCTCAAGATTTAATAGGAAAATTCAGAGTAAAGAAGATCTTCACAGATACTTGGTATACCAAGGTAAATTTTCACTTATAACTAACTTATTAACCATAGTTGGATTGTTCTTACCAACACAGGAGGGAAAAAAATATCATTCTTAAAAGCATTGCTAAGTGAAGAGAAAAAAGTTTTAAGTCTAATGAAATCAGAATGATCGAGATACCTAACTACCCTGAAATCTCAGTAACAAACCTCTATGATGATGCTATGAGTGATCCAGATGTTGCTCTCTACCTTCCATCAAAAATGCAACTCTCTAATAAGTTGCAGAGAGAAACTTCTTCGTTAGTGTCCTTGGAACTCTGAAACCTGAGTACTTAAATGAAGTAATTTAAGAAGCTCACAAGAAACGCTACAGCATCTCTCCTGAAGAAAAAGAGAAGCAAGGAATAAAAATAAGCGACACCTGGCTCTAGGAACTGCACAAGAATCATTCATCTCAAGTAAGATTACCCTTCTAACATTATAGAAAAACCTGGAACTGCTATATATTTGATGAAAGAGCGAAGCAAATTAAACAGAGAGAGAAAGTCACAAGTAAAGCATGAATTGAGTAAGAGACTCTACAAAGATTTATAAAAGCCAGAAAAGATGAACATAGATGCAGGAGCTGGCACTAAGAGAAGAAACATAGGCCCGAGCAAACCTTAAGAGGAAGAAAAGAAAGACAAGCCAAATCCCTTTACGGGCAAATTTAATATGTGAACTTATACATTCGTTTAAATCTAAAACTTATTTATAAACACAAAATATCCCTTCTCTTGCACACACTTTAGCTTTATCATCACTGACTCTCTTAGCAGCACTCTTAATAAAATCTACTGTATCTATCTTCAAATAATGCATCAAATGATAGAGCAAAAGTTTCTTGTAGAGGCCTTTTAATAGGCCCCAATATAATTCAATTCCATTGAACTGAAGACTATAAGGAACATTAAATACAGTGTTAAGTTTAGCCTTTCATATTCCTTCTTGAGTCTTTAGTTTTATGAACTGATAAGTTATCAACAAACAGGATGATCTCTTAGACAGCGTACTTGTCTCTAAGCTATTGTAAAAACTATATATATTATTCAGTCTTAATAGAGCGAGGGTGGATAACATAAGTCTCTAGCCCACTATCTTCACTGATTCCACCAAGTATAGCATGAATTTAAACCTTAACCTTTTGATCATATACTTCAATGTTGCTGTACCTCTTATACCAAGGCCTTGATATGAAGGTATTAAAGGTGAATACAGCTTTATCAGCATGAATGAACTTTATATTATGCTCTTAAGACCTCTGCATTTAATCGAATATATAATTTAAATTATTCTTATAAAATGGAACATTAAAGTCAATCACTCTCTTAATGCGATTGACTGTCTTGTAAGATATCCCATTCGTTTTACATATGTTCGCTATAGATTAAGCAGAGATGTGAAGCTCAGGAAATTGGCAATGAAACATTACAGACCTCTAGGCGAGAGAGAAGTGAGCCCAGTATTTAAGAGTCTTATCATTAATAAGATAATCAATATGATGCTGCTAAAATTTTAAGGGTCTCTAAGGCTTAGAATTAAGATGCTATTTCTTTAAATTCAATGCTAATAGACAGTGAGACCTAACAGTAGCAGGAGATTTATGGAGAAGCCTTGCTATAGACGTGTAATTAAGAATAGGTCTGAGTTGGTCATTATATTCATCACTTCCATAACGCAACTTAAACAATAAATCTATATACTCACTGTCATAAACTGACACCGAACCTCGCATATACTCACTTAAATTACTAATATTTAAACATTAAACCCCTACATAAACCCTATTAAAACCCTAATAAAGTATGCACTAATAGTCTACTTTTATCAATCAAAAACTCAATCAAACTACTGAAAGGGTTTTGGGGTTTTGAATGATATGAATATTTAGCTTAGCTTTTGTTCTTCCACTTGCAATTCTCTCTCAGCCTGAACTTTCTTCTCCTCGTATCTCTTCAACATGCGTTTATCCTGCTCGATTTACTCAGAAATTAACAACTTCTAAATCTTAATGCTTTCCTTCTTCATCTGCATGGATTTTCTGGCAAGAGAAGTTGTCTGTCTCATAAACTGCTTCTATTCTAAACCCAACTGGTCTGTGAGCTTCTTTTTCTTGGCTTCAAGGAATTCTCTTTGCTGCTGAGGGGTCTTGCCCTAGAGATCTTTATCTGTGACCAGCTGCTCTTGTGGCACTACTATTGATGAGGACTTTTGCATTTGATTGTTCTAAGTAGTGGTAGTTGTGGGTTGTTGTTTGTTGGTAGAAGCTGTGTTGTTATTTATTTAGGCAGGTGTGTTTTTATCTGTGATTTGAGTGCTTGACTTTATTTATTGATAGATTAGTAAAAATTATGAAATAATGTCACTTTATGGTTATGATTGTAATAAGAAATTGATTAATTGAAAATGAATTTAAATGAATCTTTATTTATCGATTTCGATACTCCAAAAGAGAAATACATCATCATTATTATGAAAGTCTATTATTTGTGTGAATATAATCTTAATATAAAAAAGTTTAACATATATCATTAAATTATACTTGCTATAAGATGATCTAATAAATAATAAAATCTTTAATTATTTTATAGTAAATTTTAATAAAAACTCTTAGCCTCTCATCAATATTAATCTTGTTGTTGTTATTTAATAGTTCCCTAAGTATTCTATGTGGTATTAGTAGTAGGTGCATTAATTGATTGTTGTTTGGGGTTTGGTTTGTTATCTTGTATCAAAGTACCAGCTGCTATTTCTTGGCTCTAAGTCAATGGGTTTACAGTTTTTGAGGCATTCCCCTGTACATTTGTTGAGTTTTACTGCAATTAATTCACATTAGCAGTTGCTGAATTGTTCAAAGTTGCAGTAGTTGTAGTTTAGGCTCCTTGCTTTGTAGCTGCAGTTCCATTAACTAGATTATTTTACTGTTGCTACTGTAAAGTGTTGGAATTATTCAAATCAGATGCAGTAGTGGTTGAGTTGATTTGAGTCTTGGTCTCTTCCAATTTGGGGTTTATAGTGTTGTTAACTTAGTTATTGAGGCCTGTTGTGGTATTGCCTCCTCCTTAAACTAGGTTTGAAGTAGTGGATCCCTGGATTGATGGTTTGGGTTGGGTCTATAGATTAGAATTGGTAGTGGCTGTATTATTCACCAATCCATTCACATTCTACTAAACCTATTTAAAACTTCAAACTCAAGTTTTTTGAAGCCTTGAATTTATGGTTCTACAAATCACTATAATTAATCAATCATTTTTTTGTTTTAAAATTTCAATTTTTATTTGTACCATTATATATCTTTCGTCTTTAAATCAAGGTATAGTCTAAGTTCTAGTTATAAAGAAAATCAAAATTTATAGTCAGAAAAAGTATAAAAATTTTAAATTAGATTTTATTAACTCTATTATTTTTTAAAGTCTTCAAAAGAAAAAGAAATAAAATTAAAGCAACATTATATTTTATTATAATCTAATTGAAATATAATATTGCTTGCATAGATTTGTAGCAATTCACTTTTTTAAACAAGTTTTTATGTGTTTTTTAATTATTATTGCTATTATGTGATTTGATTATTATTAGTACTATTAATAACAGATCCAGTGCCAGCACCCACATTAGTATTAACAGTGGTTTACTGATTAGTGTTTTTAATAGCATTACCTGCTGCAGACCCAATATTGCCTCCTTGAGTACTTGCTTATTATGTGCCATTTTGCTGTAAACTCACATTACCATTAACATTTGTGTTTGATGTGAGGTTGGTATTGGTAGTTGGCATGGTCTGTGACTAGTTAAGATTTGTAGTTGTAGTGGCTCCACCAACTGATGCTGTACCATTAACCATTTTCTGGGTGTTGTCAGTAGTCGCTGATTTGTTGAGGGTGTTGGTGGTTGCTGCGGAAATTTAAGCGCTTTAATTGTTCATATTTTATTTTATTTATTTTTATTTTCTATCAACTACTACTATAACAATTAATCACCCCTAAGAGATTAAGAATTACCCTAAAAGTTATACAAATATAGAGAATTATATTTCATTCGTAAATTTTGATGTGTTTTAAGTAAAAATATTGCTAAATTCTTATAAATTCTGTTTTTTCTTGCTTGTCTATTAATTCAATGCAACTAAGTATAACTATAATTAAAACTGAAATGTATAGACAATCCATTTTCAATGCTAAAATTATATTAATCAATGTAATATTGGCATGTGAGCTTGGTTTCATAAGCTAAGGTGTCTAAGTGATCTGTCTCAAATTAACAATCCCTTCACTAACATCGTATCCACCACTTTTCTTCCTGATTATTCTCAAATCTGTCTCTGTCAAGTTTCCTCCTGCTTAACCTCCAGTTGAGGTATAGCAGCCATCAATGTTTCTAATAATGTCTGCAAATTCGTCTGTATTCATTTCGTTGTCATCGCAGTCATCTCCGAGGTAGAGTTTCTTCGAGTTTGCTGAGGGTATGTCCCATTTCTTGCGTGTAGAATTGGATTTCTGGTTGGACAATTTATTAAAAAATAAACAATCCACAAATAAACGGACTTTACGCATCTAAAATATTTACTTTTATCATATTTTGTATCAATTTACCATTCTTATCATTGGACCCAACAGATAGTAAATGATGCGATTCTTTAATTTTCTCTGCACTCTGGTATTCCACAATGCCAGAGAGATTTCTATTGGCAGCAATTGCTCCCTAATTATAATGATTATGAGTATTCGATCTATTAATGCTAGTCATTTTATAGTCAAAAGTGCTGCCATAGTACTAGCTTTTGCTGTTACTTTTCTCCGTACTAATCTGTATCTGAGTCTGCTTCACATCTGAACTTTACAGATCAATCGTTTGTTTAGGTGGTCTCAAAGCTGTGTTTGGTACTGAATCCTCAAATTAAATCACAAAGCTCTGAGAGTAAGAGTGAGAGAGCTCGTCGTTGCCTCTTATTGGACTTTGATACTGGTTTTAATTGGGTTTGTGAGTCATTTTTCGTTTCACCTAAAATTGATTCTCTTCTTAAAGTGGTAAAACATTGGCTTTCGTGTTTTTACTACTTACTCTCTATGAATTAGTTTCAGCTAAATTTTAGTTGTGTTGGCTTGCTGAGCTGTTGCTTGAGCTATTATAGTTTTCAGTAATTTTCAGCTCTTTGATTATATCGTTCAGCTATCTGTGCACATGTGATTAGTCTTTAGTGTTTTTGAAGGAATTTTAACCTTGAACTTTCACTAGATTTACTTCACCTAAAGCTTCAGAGTCATTAACTCCTCCTTAGTTTATTAACAAATCACTGCTCATTAACTATTGCTGTCTATCACTTGATCTGACTTGTCTTCTTGCTAAGAGCTTTTTCGCTTGAGCAATTCCTTAATATGCTTTAGTAATCAATAATATTTATTGAAAATCCGCTGATATATTTGTTTCAAAAAATTTATCAAATTTCTATATTAATTGTCAGATTTTATGTATATATTTAATTAAAACATAAAAGCAATTGAAAAGTTGAAATAAAATAAAATCGCAAATAGAAATATTTAAAAAATTCTAATTAATTTGAATATCTTATAAGAAAAACAAATTGATTAATTCTAATATAAATTTTATAATTTTTACTTTTTTATTAAAAATGAGGGTATATATTTAATTTTAATGAATGATAGAACTGGAATCTTTAACTCTTGGTGTTCTCAACTACAATTAATTTTAACTTTAAGGGCCAAGTGCGGTATTGTTAAATTTCCTTGAAGTCTCATAATATTGAGAATTAGAGATTGGTTAACTTATTTACATTGAAGATTAAGATATAAGGATTTGATCTGGGTTTTAAGTTTTGGGTTTTAATGTGTTTGAAAGGATTTAGTTCAGCGATAAATCGAGAAGTTATTTTTCACTTTATTTTGGTTTTGAGGGCAGGAAAGTATTGTTGTGAGTGTCTAGAGATTGGTTAAAACTAGTCTGATTTTCAATTACTTGCATTTATCAAAACTTAAATTTTAAATTAATGCATTCTATAGTTAGCTGGAGTGTTCTTCGAGCTCTGTGAATAAGTATTTCTAAATTTATCACTATCGTTTTTGAATGTTTGATACAATCTCTAAGGTTTATTCTTTTAACCTGCAATCATTCGTTAACTTTCAATTTGGCTTTAGTTATGTAAATTCTGAGGGGTTTACTATTTCAAGAACGATTGTGTGAAGTTCTGAAATAATTTCTACTGACTCTTTGTTGACTAATACTTTTGAGCCTCCTTGGACTTTTCTTTAATATTTTGTTTGCTGCTTTATAAACTTCTATTATGATTCATGCTAAAACTATTTGCAGTCAGGCCTTAGTGGCTCAACAATGTCTGAACTGAGTTTGTATGATTGGTATTAATGGTATTTTATAAAACGCTATCCTCGTTGGTGTCTTAAGCTCTAGTTAGAGGGGACCCTGGGCTTTATACTTTATCTAGATTTATTGAAGTTTAGCTTTTTAGTCGCTTTGCCGATCCTTTCTTTTCGCTGTTTTCTTTAGATTTTTGACCATATAACGCGGATGAAATTGGAATGAAATTATTTGTGCTTGAAGCATTAGTTTTGCTCATTTCATGAGAGTACTGATTTTGATTTTGTTATTGAATTATTCTCAATCTCTTTTTAAAGCAGTTTATAAAAAAATGCAGCTCCTCTCCCATTTTAAACTGGCTTTCAATTATAGCAAAATAAAAGTTTTCCTATTTTAAGTAAAATATTATATCGATGTTGATCCGATACTACTAATTTGATCGATTTTAGATTTTAATGACTCTTCTTAACTTAATCGTGAATCCTTAAAAACTTTTTAGTCCTCCAAAAATTTAAGTTTTTCTTCTTATGTTGATGCACTCAATTCAACTTTATCAAAATTAATCATACTTAATGTATTCTTGATATCTCCCTCGTAATTTTCTATGATATTAATTTCCTTCTTTAATTTATTATTGATAATATCAATCATTTCTTCTTTTCGCTTGTTTATTTTTTAATGTAGGTAATCAGTAAACTTTATATATTTTGAAATGACTTCTGAAGCAACTTATTCCATTTAGTCTTTTCTCTTCTGCAATTAAGCAAAAACTTCATCGACCGAATTAATCCCAAGCTCTTAAATTTCTAGGTTAAGTTTATTTTATTTTTCAAGGTGGAGTTTGACAAGTTTTTCATAAGCTTAGTCAATTTTCAATACATTGTGAGGCTTGTGTTCTGGAGAAATTATACACTCTATGCAGAGAAGTTGTAAATCAGTTTCACAGAAAGCTTGATAAGGAGCCTAATGAATGTTACATTAGCTATCGAACTTAATCATTAAACTAGCTTAATTTTAATTGGAATTTTAAGAAATGCATGGGACATCCTAAAGTAAACTTGGTCTGGAATCTGAACGTGTATCTGATTTATGGTTTTGCAAGTTAATAACTGGCTGTTGATCTTATGATATTGAAGGAGAAGCTTGGAGTTACTTTTAATTTTAAGCTACATAATTCTTAACCGAGTTGAAACTTTCTAAATTGTTTTGGTATCTACCTCGAGGTGAGTGAGATTTGTAAAGTTAATGAGAATTACCTTAACGTGAATTAATAGCCTACTTTTGTTAGCCAATTTGCGATTGATACAGAAATATCTCATTGAGAAGCTTGTGGTTAATTGGCAGAGTATCAATATTTTCGCCGACTTAAGTGTAATTTTTGCAAGTTGGGCACTTTATTTACTTTCTCACATCAATCACTAAATCACAGCATTCTTTACACATAGTATGCCAGCATGCACTTAAGATATGTGGCTAACGATGAATAACTTTCTCTATTACAAAGGGTAATTTGCAACATTAGCATTCCATTTGTTCTTTTATCATTTAATCTTTTATTAAATTTTAACTGATAATTACTGCAAATCTATCCTTTCCATTCATTTTATAAATAGCTAATATCTTTTGTAAAATTCTTTTTCTTCAGTTCTTTGAGTTGATTTCCAAGTTCCTTGATAGTTTTAAGATGATCAACATTCATTTTCTCATAATCTCCTTGATCTTGATTTTTAATGCTTTTGGTATTACTACCTTGACACTTATAACACAAATAGTCAGAGTCGTTCAGGGATTAGTCGTTGAATTTTGAATGAGTATTCGCTTTTGAAAAAGATTGATTGTTCCCACCAGTCCTTGAGAATTGACGCTCAAGCAATTGACATTTGTTTTTCCAAAACTCCACACAATTTGTGTCCTCATTAATGACTGCTTTGTTTTGAACCATTTTAGCTCTTTAAGCAAACTGTAGAGAGTTCTTAGTTTCTTTCATTGCTTAAATGTGGGGGTTAACATTCAATTATATTTCATAGAGTATGTTAGACAAATTTATCAAAAATAAAAGCTCTATTGCAGATCATGACAGTCTTTGAGTTACCTCCCAGGGAGTCTTGCAATAGATAAGTCAGTTTACTATCTCTGTAGTTTACATGACTCTTAGGTTTGGTATCTCCTAATCTAGCATTATCTGCAAGCTTATTAATAACATTTCCAAGTACTGATAAACTCTTGTTGATATTGGAAGCTTCTTTCAATCTGATACCCTCTGCTCCAGTATCTTTGCATCTTTCACTACCGGCCAAGTCAACAATATAGAATCTTGAAATTTTAGCGTTTTACTTGCCATTATCAAGATATTCGATAGTCTTCAAATTAGTGATAAAAACAGCATGTGATCTTGAACTATGGCGATTCATCTAAGTGCTTGCAACAGATCTGTTCCTATTACCTAGGACAACTAATGCCATAACATCTTGCAAGTTATGAACAACTTCTTCTCTGCCACCTTCTGCATAGATACCCTTGTCTTGGTCCTATCTAATGTTCAGTCTCTTATCAATAGAAGTGTCAAGCAAATCGTAAATGTTTTCATTGTAGATTTCAAGGAACTGGCACTTAACATCAAACTCCACTC
>ARYC01006143.1:0-23327 GCA_000711775.1 Oxytricha trifallax
AATTCAATTGCTCTAACTTATTACACTTCTGTCAATCATAATAGCATACTCTTCTATTGCCAGGCTCTCAATAAAACAGCATTTATACCAGCTCAAACAAGAAGTTAAGCATCTTAGCAGTCTCTTTAGTTCTAGAATTGAAATTCATAGCCCTCCACTCATAAAGACCTCTACTGAATTCTCTTATTTCCATCAACTTGATTTATGTTGAATGAGTATAGCTAGAAATACCAGGCTGGAGGATTAAAACCAGCATACTTGCATAAGATCGCAACTATAGTGATAAGAAGTTGATTTCTAAAAAGGAATTGTATATCTTATTTCTTTTCTCCTCTTTTATTAATTTTTTAGATTCGCATCTGACGATTGCTGAGGCTCTCCTGCATTTCCCGTCTGCTTTAAGTAAAATAGCTCAGTAATAATCACTACAATTGATCAACTTTTGACGCAAGGTTCTCAGCTCATGAGGAATCGGAGGAAACTGAGGAATATAATGAAGCGGAGGAAGCGGAGGAAGTGGAGGAAGCAAAGGAAGCAGAGGAAGTGGTTGAAGCGGAGAAAGCGGAGGAATAGGAAGAATCGGAGGAATCGGAAGAATCTGAGGAATATGTTGAAGCAGAGGAAGCAGAGGAAGCGGTTGAAACGGAGGAAGAGATGGAATCAGAAGAACAGTCTCAAAGTAATACATTGAAACTTCTCCACACTTTCAGATTGCCATCTAATGTACTTTACAAAGAGTTTCAACAGCAATTTGGGAGCTTGGAGTAAACTGCTGGTGTAGAAATTTCGATTAATGCATCTAAAATCCATTAGCAATAAAACCTAGCACTAGTTAAAAGACTCATATCTTCCACAAATAATAATCTTGGTTATTAAAGAGCTTTTTAATACTTTATAAATTAACTTTAAAATTTGAATTCAAATTCAAAACCTCAAACTCCTACTATTCAGCAAAAATCAATGATGAATCAACCAGGTGAATTGACTAACGTGCATGACTTAATACTTTTTCTCAGGTTTAAATTCTTGAATTTAACTCAAGACTCACCAGTCTACTTAAGCTTCTAATCTATTCATGAAGTCTCCAACATTCCTTGCTCATTGGTTAAAATATATGCCACTCACAAGCTAAATAGCAATTGATAATAATCGAATTAAGAAAGTTGCCAAGCTATCTGATGATAACATTGAAGTTCTCACAAATTAGACTACCTTACAGCTCCAGGCTGGAAAGACCTTAGGGGAGAGATGCATGGTGTTCCATAGAAAGTTCCCAGAGATGAGAATCATAGCCCCAAAACCATTTCAGTAGTTTGATTGACATTTTGATTGATAAAAAAAAACTTATAAGGCATAATTTATTAGGGTTTTAATAGGGTTTAAGCAGGGGTTTATAGTTTAAATATTAGTAATTTAAGTGAGTATAACAAGCGAGTTTTTAAAATATTTCACGCAAACATAAGCTTAGAGCTATGTGTTAATTCTCTGAATTTTATCTTTCTAAGTTGATGTTTGATTGATTCTATTGTTACTTAATTCTCTTAGCTTGGCTAGATAATAATGGAATATGCAAGCTCTCTTAGACCTCCATTATTCTTTTATTTTTTTAAGTATTGTTTGATTCTTTGCTTAGAATCTCTCTCACTCGCAGCTAAAGTAATCGTTTCTAGGCATGTCGCTCTCTATTATTATTACTGCGAGAGCCCAGATATCCCATGAAGTGTCTCCATCTCTCCAATCCTCTCTCTTGGAAATATCCAGGAGTACCACATACATTTCCTAATGCAGATGCTTGCACTCTTTGAGCTCTACTGAAATCAATAATATAAACTCTAAGAGGCTGAAAGTTCATCATGATGTTCTCTGGCTTTAAGTCTCTATGAACAAAACATAGCTTTTGAAGCTCTCCAATACCCTCAACTATTTGCTGCACGATCTAGCCTATTTATGTTTGCCATCTATTATCAGATAAAAATTCTCTATAAGTCATTTCTCGAAGAGAGGAAGTCTAAATGCTACATGATCTTTTCCAAGTTTTATGGCATCTAACTATATAATATGCTTACACTCTCTAAACCTGGCCTGTTAAAGAGCATAATGCTTATGAGCGAATTCCATTTGGAACTTGTTATCAGCAAGGAAGTAATTGAAATGATATATTTTATAAGCCTATTAGTCATCAGTGATGACTCTCTTCTCTACTTTATCCTCAAGAGTGAGGTAGCTTTCAAGGCAAGTATCTATGTCAATAACTTTTAATATAGGAATCTTTATTGCCTCAATTTTTACCAAGATTTTATTTATCTCAGAGACAGGAAAGTTCTTGACTGTTTTCTTCATTTTGACTTACTTCTGTACCTAAACTCTTAAAGACTCGGCAGGATTTCTTGACCTTCTTTTTTATAGGAATCCTTTTCCTGTAGATTCATGAATAAACACAAAACTTTGATTGCTCTTTTTCTTTAAATGAACTTTGAGATCTCTTTTATGAGAATATGGCTTCTCACAGAGCTCGCAGATATACTTGCCATCCTTCTTTTAATGCTTGAGATATAACCTTGGCATATCGTTGTGTAAATCTCTCAAGTGTCTCTTGTAAGTTGACTTGTAGAGGAAAACTTTATTGCATTCTTTGCATTAATAGTCAACTTTGGCTTGTAATTATTAATGCTCTATGGCGGGTTGTTTAACCTCCTCCTCAATTTTCACAGCTTCTTTGATGACCTCTTATTAATTTATATTTGAATCTGAAAGCTTGTCTGTTAAAAGTTGTCATAAGTAGGCTCCCACTGAGTACAAGCGTCTCTAGACTCTACTTTTCTTGGTTACTGGAATGATAATTTTTAAAGACTTTACCCAAGTAATGGCGCTCTTCTCAAAAGGTTAGCGCTCATTTTAGTTGGCTGATATATTATATTATAATAATGATAAAATTTAACTAGGTATACTATAATATTGTAGGAATACATTCGAAATTGGGAAAATAATTTAAATTAAATTAATAATAAGTTAAATTATTGGCAGTTAAAGTTGGCTAATTTTAAGATCTTGGGCTCATTCGATAGAGAATTTAAAATTAGCTGGACTTTATTATTTGATGTACAATTTTATCGCATCCTTGGAGAGAGATATAACTTGACTTTAATTAAACGCCTCTAAATTCAATTAAATATACCCTCACATTAAAGTAGAGTTATCTCGTTCCAGGGATGCGATAAAATAGTACTGCCAATAATAAATTCCAGATAATTTTAAATTAAATATAGAATGAGCCCAAGATAGTTTAAATTGGCCAACTTTAACTGCCAATATTTTAATTTATAATTAATTTAATTTAAACTTATTTCCCAATTTCGAATGCATTCCTACAATAGTAGAGTATAAGGCACTCTGGTAGATTCTTTGCTGAGAGGTAAGAAAATTAATTAACCATAAAAAACTGTAATTTGAAATATTTTATGAGAATTTTATACATTTTAGTAAATTAAAATACTCCTAATGAAGTTTTGTTTCTCTAGGAGGTCCTCCAAATCAAGTTTGAACTTAATTTGGAGGTAAAGTTATTAAACATTTTTGAATTTAATATGCTCCTAATTAAGTTTTAACCTTAAAATTTAACTCCTAATAAAGTTTGAACTTAATTTGGAGGACCTCCTAAAATAATTAAACATTATTAGGAGCAATTTAATGGAGATAGATTGATAAAAATGGAAATCAATCTGTGAAACTTGGAGCAAGTTTTTCAATGCTTCTCCGCATATCTTTTCAAGGTTGACCTCCAGTAGGTCCTCCCTATTTAGTAGTAAGATTTTAATAAACTTAGAATGGATATCCATAATTTTAAATTTCATTAACATTTCTAGAAAGAGGAAGCAAGATGGAGTCTATGAATGATGCAATGAAGAGAATTTAATCTCAAGGAGGACCTCTATAGATATTTGGTATAGCAAGGTAAGTTCTTAAGTAAGATTAATAAATCTATTATAGTTGGATTGTTCTTGCCAACTTAGGAGGGAACTAAAATCTCATTCTTAAAAGCCTTAATAAGTGAAGAGAAAAAAGCTTTTAAGTCTAATGAAATTATGATGATATAGATACCTAACTACCCTGTAATCTCTGTAACAAATCTTTATGATTACGCTATGAGCGATCCAGATTTTGCTGTATACCTTCCATCAAAGCTATAACTCTCTAAAAAGTTGCCAGAGCGAAACTTCTTCTTTGGTGTTCTTGGAACTCTGAAACCTGAGTACTTAAATGAAGTAATTTAAGAAGCTCATAAAAAATGCTACAGCATCTCTCCTGAAGAAAAAGCGAAACAAGGTATTAAAATAAGCGATACCTGGCTATAGGAACTGCAGAAGCATCCTTTCATCTCAAGTAAGCTTAGTCTTCTAACTTTGTAGAAAAACCTGGCACTGCTATATATTTGATGAAAGAGTGCAGTAAATTAAACATAGAGAGAAAGTCTGAAGTAAAACATGAATTGTGTAAGAGACTCTACAAAGATTTATAAAAGCCAGATGAGATGTGAGATGAACATAGATTCAGGAGCCGGCACTGAGAGAAAAAACATTCTCCCAAGCAAGACATAAGAGGAGGAAAAGAAAGAGAAGATAAATCCCTTTAAGGGCTAATTTAATATGTGAATATATTCATTTGATTAAATCTAAGACTTATTTATAAATACAAAATCTCCCTTCTCTTGCGCACACTTTACCTTTCTCATCATTGACTCTTTTAACAGCACTCTTTATAAAATCGACTCTATCTATCTTGAAGTCGTGCATCAAGTAATAGAGCAGAAGTTTCTTATAGTGGCCTTTCAATAAACCCCAATATAATTCAATTCCATTAAATTAAGGGCTGTAAGGAACATTGAATATAGGCGTTATGTTAAATCTTTCATATTCCTTCCTTGAGTCTTTAGTTTTATGAACTGATAAGTTATCTACAAACAGAATAATCTCTTAGTTAGCGTATTTCTCTATAAGCTATTGTAGAAACTTTATGTATTACTCAGTCTTTATTGAGCGAGTATGGATAACATAAATCTCGAGCCCATTATCTTCCCTTATTCCACCAAGAATAGCATGAAAATAAACTTTAACCTTTTAATCAAAAACTTCTATGTTGTTGTACCTCTTGTACCAAGACCTTGATTAAAGGCATTGAATGTAAACACAGCTTCATCAGCATGTATAAACTTAATATTATTGTCTTAAGCCCTCTGCATTTAATCGAATATATAATTTAAGCGTCTTGTCATTAAAAAGATAATCGATATGCTGCTACTAAAACTTTAAGGGTCACTTAGGCTTAGGATTAAGTTGCTATCTCTTTAAATTCAATGCTAATAAACAGTGAGATCTTACAGTTGCAGGAGATATATGGAGCAGCCTTGCTATAGAAGAGTAATTAAGAATAAGTTTGAGTTAATCCCTATCATCATCACAACCATATCGAAATTTAAATAGTAAATCTATATACTCACTGTCATAAACTGACCCCAAACCTCGCATATACTCACTTAAATTACTAATATTTAAACTATAAACCCCTACATAAACCCTATTAAAACCCTAATAAAGTATGCCTTAATAGTCTACTTTTATTAATCAAAAACTCAATTAAACTACTGAAAGGGTTTTGAAGTTTTGAATCTCTCCCTCCAAACTTTCTCAAATTTATAAGGAAAAAGGAATTAAGAGAAAGTTAATTTCAGGAAAGAAGTACGTAAGCCCAAATTAGAACCTTAAAACGCAAGTGCTATTTTAAGAGATGAGAAAGAAGCTAACTAATGCACTACAAAAAGGAAGGAAGGCTATATTTATTGACGAAGTGATGTTTACTTACTCTACTAATCTCAAGCAAGAGTACAGCAATAGGAATATGAATATCATTGTGAAAGACAAATTATAATTCACAAAAAGTATTACTGTTGTTGCTGGAGTATCTCCTGACAATGGTCTGGAGATTTACTATAATTATGAGAGGTCATTGGATTTTGAAAATTATTATGACTTCATCATAGGCTTGCATGAATAGAACTTAAGAAGTAGGCTTGCTGTCGTTCGAGACAATCTTAGAGTTCATCAAGCAAAAAGATCAAAGCATTGACCGAGGAGCTTGGAATCATCCTTATATTCACTCCACCATATTCGCCTCAATACAACCCTATAGAGAATTACTTTTCCGTGCTTAAGAACTATTTTGAAGAGGATGAAGATGAAGATTGCCGGATAAGACGAGAAGTTTGATGCAAAACAAGTTCTGAAGCAAGCATTCTGCAGTATAGACAATAGCATTATAAGAGATATATGCAAGAAGAAATTGGATAAGTTTTATTTATGACTTTAATTTAAATTGTGCTTTTATAAGAGTTGTTGTTCATGGTGCAAACATCGGATTGAGACTCAAACATTGTGGTGTTTGTCTCTATGAGGCGAGACCCATCACTTAGTCTGATCCCTTTGGTAGCTGAGGCATGCTCTATTCCCCTGAGCCGCTTAAGAGACAAAACTTTAAAGGCGATTGCTTAGGTTTTCTGCCTTTATTAGTTTAGTAGAAGTCTTCAAAGCTGTATAGTCCTCCCCGATTTTTCTAAATATTAATAAGTTTAAGGTAGGGTAAGATACTTGAGATAAAGGGATGGCTGGTTAGCTGTGAGAACCACTCATCAGAGATAAGGATGTAGTTGTTCTTCTATCCCGAACCATCCGCGCTATTCCTGTTTCATCTTGACTTGTTGATAATGTGTGAAAGATACTCTGGCTAAATCGTGTTGAGGACATTGAAGAAGTATTGTTTGTCTATATGTTTGGACTTCTCTAACATATCAGGCAGGTAGATGCTCAGCTCTTGATCGTCAACATTTGCATGTATAGCTGTCTCACAGAGAGTTCATCATACTTTGGCACCTTCACCATCTTGATCTGATCCATCTTCAGAAGTCTCTTGGTTCCCTAAAAAATTAATCTCAGATATTCTCTGTTGACTCCGTCGATTGATGGCATGTTTTACCCAACTATAGAGTATTATGAGCAAACAAGTTACGAATCCCCTGTAAGATAGGTGTAAATGTCTAACTTGGACTTGAACTTTCCACCCAATTCGTGAGGATTAATCCTTAGGATGCTGTCCTCAGCTTGGCTATCATTCATTTGAATTTGATTGAATGATCTTTTGATGCAATCCTTCTTCATAAATGATATTACCTATAGCCAATTAAAAATAAAATATTAATACTCACCTTAACTTTAAGAAAAATAGCCCTTTTATTCGAAATAGTATTTCTGAATGTGGGAACATCAAATGAAGTATCGATTTTCCAAAAAAAGTAGGGGGAGGCTGAGATAATTTTTTTATAAATGGGTTTTTTTTTATCTGTAAATTTTTGTGATTTTTATAAAAAAATTTGATGTCATTTATGATTTATTACCCCTCCTTTTTATTAATCTAATTCTTTATTGATGCGAGATTCAAATAATAGTGATTTAAATTTAAATTTATCAAATTCAAAAATATCATAAATTCATAGATTAAAGATGAGCAACTCTCAAGAGTCAATATACGACAGTGATGACTCATGTTACAATTCCAAATTTTCATCTACAATATCTCTATAATCGTCAAAATCAAAATCCTCACCAGATCTCAATAAAAGGGAAGCAAAATGTCGAAGCAAAAAAATTAAAAGTAAAACCTTTAAAACTTATACGAATTTCAAAAAATATTATGATCAAGTAAATGCCAATGTGCCATGCTCTGAGGCCAAGATGGCCTTGAGCCTGATTACCAATTGCTATTAAAAGACTTTCAAAGATATTTTCGATCCTCCTAAGCTCTCAAAATACCCTCTAAATGAACTCGATCGAGATCTAATTAAAAACAACATCCTAGTGAAGAGGTAAAATCTAAGATGAACCATTATTGGAGTAAAAGGCAGGGAAGACTCAATATTAAATAAAAGAGGGCAAGATTATGGTTGACTGAGAAGGTCTAAAAGACTTTCCAGAGATAGAGGATCGGTACTTCAAACGCCAGTTCTTCTCAAGGCATTCAACTCTAGAATGATATTCTTCAACTTTCATAGTTCATCATCCAAAATTTCTCAGATCTTGATGATGAATTTATCTCAATCTGATTTAAAATCTCAGTTGGTCGCACATTTCAGATATTTATAGCAATTGTGCTAAAATCTAACTAAAGAATTAGCAGAGGCATTTAATCGAGTTGTTCAAAACTAGGGAGATCTAACACATTGAGAAATTGCTCAAATTATACTCACAATCACAAATCTTAAAATTTCACTTGGCAGCAGCATCCATTATAAAATAACTACCATTAGAGGGACAAACTCTGATTAACACTCTCTACCCATACTTAAAAACTAATGTTGATATTCAGGTGTTTGACGATGAAGAAACTTTTAGGTTTAATGGTATCATCCATAAACAGACATCTGAAAGATACTTAACAGCCAATGACTATGGGCTTATTAAATCTTTTAATAGATTTGACTTATCATTCATCTCTTAAGACCGATTACACACCTTAGGCAATTCAATTTTTCATAATACTTAAGTAAGAGTGGGTTCAATGAAAAAGAAGCAGAGATGTTAGTTAAAAGCAAAGATAACTTCCTCTCCAATGATTTAATCTCAACTATCAGAAAAATGAATAAACTATACAAGGAGGACATGATCAAGATGATATCAATATCTAAAGTAAATCAAGACCCCTCAAATATATTAAATGAGCTTATAGCAATTTTCTTCCAGATGAGAATACTTTTGAAAATACTGGTTAGGCGTTAGCACATCAACTTACAACTGAAACGCTTAGTCGTTGTGCTTTAGTCTGTCAAAGACTACGAGCTTGATCAATTAGAGTAAATTCTTCCACTAAGATGAAATTTTGTGGATGCGAGAAAATGGAAAACTGCAATCATCCACCTAAAATTAAAAGGATGTATCTAAGATTGAGAGTAAGAGTTGTTAGGAGATCAGGGGGGAGTTTATAAAATTTTAAGATTTAGAGGTCAAAGTTAATTTGGATGAGTTTCTCAGTTGCTCGTAATCATTGTAGGAAAGCTGTCTAGATTACAAACATTCAATATATGAGTCAACACGAGTGACAATAATCTTGAATTCCATCAGAATAACATTCAAATCTAGATGCCAACAGCATCTGGAAAGACCTGGATTTAGGGATTATTAGCATGCTAGTGAAAAAAGTCGTTATTATAGTTCCAGATTAGATCCTCAAGTTACAAACATATAAGTTTCTCCAACCATTAGGCATCCAGTTATAAATTGAAACCATTGAAAACTTATAGAAATAAAAAATGACTTATAATATTTTGATACTTGATGAATTCAATCACATCTTGGAAGTATCCATATTACTATCACGATAGCAAATCGTACGGAGTATGGGATTTAGGGTTGACCAGGTCTTACATGTTCAGTGCTTCTTGAGAATAGGGTATTTAAAGAGTGCTCGCCTAAATTTTTATCTAGCCGAAAGTTTTGAAATTCAAGAGCGTATAAGAAATTTTGAATGACTTGCGCCAAGATTAAGGAGGAGATACCATGGTATGCTCAAATGAAGATGAGAGGCTTTCAAAAATTATAAGAGATATCGAAAAGTTAGGTCATTCTGGACCATTCATTTTCTTTTCTAATGGGCATGAGATGGACACGATAAAAAGCATGGTAGAGTAAATGGGGTCGCTAAAAGTGAGAGTGAGTATTTCACAAACCACTCTGGGGGAAATTTAATCTTGGCATAACGGGGTCTTAATCCTAGGCCAGGATGAAAGCTACGGTTATAACACCAGATTCAGAGAGGACACCTAAGTGATTATTACATGCGAAATCAATTCGGAGAGCTAATATCTTTAGATGAGGGGTCGGAGATCAAGAAGCATGAGTGCCTTGTAGTCAAAGTATCTCCCAATAACTAACTTACCAAAGTAGCAATTTTACACAAGATGAAATAAATATCAATCGAAAAGCTCGACAAGCTAGAGTAGCTTTAAAAGCAATTTCAGATACACAAAAGGAGAATGATGTGATTGCAAGTCTTGATGAATTTAAATAGCTTATTGGGGCAGGTGTTTTCAAAAAGTTGGCACAGAGTGGAAGGCTTGAAATGCGATATCTATATTTTAAAGAGATAACCTTTGTTTTATTCATGCAAATTTGTATCTAAAATTTATATACTCACTCAATTCTCATTGATTTTAACTAATTATCAAAAGTTAATATATTTTAATAATATAAAAATAGCTAAGAATAAAACATTTGTTTATCAAATAAATTTATGAAGCAATACAATATTAAAAATAGAAAATTAAATAAATGAGTAAATATATGATCTAGAATTATAAATAAATTGTAAAGGGCTAGATTTTATTTAATAAAAAGAAATTTAAAATGAGAGTATTTATCTTTTGAAAACTTAAATATAATATTCGATATTTGTTAATAGTTTTATAAGATTGTAAGTGCTTAAATCAAATTGTAGATAGTTATTTTCAATAAGAATTGTTGTATGAGTTGAGAGTTAAGAATGAAGGGTTTATGATTGTTCTCAAGATGAAATGAATAGTCTTGATAAAAGGATTTTATCTTTTGTAAACATGAGTCGAATCTTCGATATCCGATCATGGTTGAATTTATATTATAATTATCAAAGCTTTAAATCATGTTTTAAAATAGTTAATGATTAATAAGAGCAACTAAATAAGAGTCAAGGATTTATCATTTTGTCATTTGCAGATTTTTAAAATTACCATTTATTTTATTTAAATTTTTCAAGAATTCTTGATATTTTTTAATTGTTTAACAATATTCTATATTTCAAAGTTAAATTTTTGATATTTTGATCAATTATATTCTTTTTTTATATTTGAGAATTTTCGAAATATAATATTTGAATATATTAAAGAAGATATTTATTATTATTTTAATAAATTTCTTCTATAATATAATTATTTTTTAAGTATTATTGTAGAAATATATTTGAATTTGTAAAATTAAATATAATTATTTTTAAATATCTAAGATTTGTGGCTGTTATAGTTAACAAATTATAACAATCTTAATCTCATTTGAGAGAGAATTCAAAATTAGATGCATTTTACTATTTGTGTACCTATTACTCATCAATGAAGCGAGATAACTAGACTATAACAAACGCATCAAAATTTTTTATATCAAACCCTCACATTAAAAGTCTAGTTATCTCGCTTCATTGATGAGTAAAATGGTACACAAATAGTAAAATGCATCTAATTTTGAATTCTCTCTCAAATGAGATTAAGATTGTTATAATTTGTTAACTATAACAGCCACAAATTTTAGATATTTAAAAATAATTACATTTAATTTTACAAATTCAAATATATTTCTACAATAATAAATATTTGCATTTTATTTAAACAATCTATGTATGTTCACATAATTTTATTTAAAAAAATAAATAAATTTGATTTTTAGATTAATTTATAATTTATATTGAAATATTATTTTTTCTCTCCAAAATACTAATAATTTTCGGGGGGGGGAAGTTTCCTGCCCCAAAATTTTATATGCACCCAAGGGGGAATTTTCCTGCCCCATACATAAAAATATGTAATTTTTATAATTTTCAAAGAATCTTTATCATCAATTATGATGTAGTTTTTTTTAATTTAGCTTCAAATATCATTTCTACCTTGATAATGAATTTAAAATTTAATGAAAATTACATTAATTATTAATAAAAAACACTTATTTTAGCCTTGTTAATAATACATAATTTGATAAAGAATAATTATGTACCTTGAAAATTATATAATAATAAATATTGTATAGTACATGATTATGGTAATTGAAATTGAAATTTATTGTTTCTATTAAAATTATTTCAAAAAACATAAAATTTAATGTTGGGGGCAGGAAACTTCCCCCCTAATTTTCTTTAAATTTAGAAATTAGATTACTTATTTAAGTGGGAATTCAAAATTAGCTATAGCTTGCTATTAGCGGTATTATTTGAGAGCATCTTGATTTAGAGATAAATTTATTTTATTTTTTGATGATCTGTTAAATTCATCGATGCAATAATCTTTAATCCATTTATTGCTTCTGATCTCAAATAGCACCGCAGAAAAAATAAAATTAACTCTATTTTAAATTCTCAATTAAACAAATACCATAATAATGTCTAAATTTTCAGGAAATAACTTGTTATAATTTAATGAATTAAGATTTCAATTGTATTTACATTCTCTAATTCGAATTTATTTTCAAAATAAAATAATTGGATTATAAACATTTTCAAGATCTTAAGTATTATATTGACTTTCTTGAAAATTTTATATAAAAAGCATGAGAATTTTCATAAATAAAGTATGTTAAATACATATCTATAAGGAGTTTAATTATTCGTATTAATATTGATAGTAAATGAAATTAAAAATATCTATTAAGAGCTTGATTTTATTTTTTTTAAAAAAAACTGATTAAAACTGTCGATAAATTCTTTAAGTTTTTGTAAAATTCACTAATTAATTATTAAATTGAATAATTAATAAAAATATACATTATCATTTATTTATTAATAATGTTAATTCTTTAATTTTTAATTTACTAAATATTTTTATTTATTTCTTCCTAAAAATTACAATAAATATTCTTTAGTACAATGCAAAAAAAGATTTGTAATATAGTCAAAATATCATTAATGTAAAAGATATTATTTGTTAATATTTTGAATATTTCACATCAATTCTGCTTAATAGATCAAATATCATTGCTAGCATTGTTGTATATTTTCTTTAAAAATATTTATTATAAAACAAACACTCTTGGTTTCATTTAAAGTATCATAACGTAGCCTGAACGACACTTGCAAGTTCTGACGTCACAGCTCGAGGCCTTAAGTAATGAGTGCAGACTGACATCATGTCTTGAGCGACTGCGGCAAGATACAAGTCCCATTTTAAATACCCATTTTTTAAATATATAAAATAAACTTTCAGTAGCATCTTTCTTAATTTAAAGTTATCTATTGTCTTTATTTTCTTATATTATTAAGGTTTAGAAGTTTATGCTTAACAACTTTGATAGATTGTTTAAATTTATCGATATAAAATTTATTGGGCTTTAAATATTATTATTAGATATCAACAAACCTAGATATCAAATAAGATAGAACTAATGATTTCACTTCACTATTAGATTTAAAAATAATAATCTCCATAAAAATGCTTTATTAGTAAAGTAAGGAGTGTTCTCTTTATTGATCGTTCTTCACTCTTTTTGGTAGTAGGTATTTTAACTACTATCTTAAATTCAATCGATATTATCAAGAAAGCTAAACTTATTCCAAATAGCAATCATTTGAGAACAAACCTCCCTAAGTTTTCTACTTAAATCGAGAAATACTTCTCGATAAAGCTCACCATCATAATGATAAAACTAAGCTGAATTCCAACAAACACCTCTTGCTCAAGACCTAGATGTTTACTATAAAATAATAATTATTTAAAAAAAACTAGTATACACTCACTTATCATCTCAACTGAATTATATCTTAGAATATTATTCACTTTTATTATTTGCATAAAGTAGACCAAAAGTAAATAATTTACTTTACTTTAATTATCATGATTCTTATACATTGTGTTTTGAAAAAACTAAATTATCAATTTTCAATATAAACTGGTAAATTATTAAATTAATCAATTTATATTTATGATAAACTTTAATATTAATATCATAAGGGATCCAATTAGACTTAACTCTTTTCTTTCTTCAGTGGTTGACTAAGTTTTGAAAAATATTTAATTCAATTTATATTAATATGAAAGTCAAATTCAATAAGCGTTCACAAATCTCATAATCAGTAAAAGTCTTTGAGCTTCTTTAGTTACAGCTAAAAATTAATGTTATTTGACGAGGTAATTATAACTTAAATTATAAAAGGAATTTGGCTAATTTAGAGCATTGCTTGAATTTTTTAAAAGGGTTTTATCTATAATGTTTTGTTAAAAAATTACTTATAGGTTCCACAAAAATATATATAGATTTTAGTTTAACTCTAGATGGATTTATTAAAACTGGACCCAAGCTAGATTCAATAGTATTTATAGGCTTTGGAAAAAGAATAGGCTAGAAAAATTTTAAACAGCATAAAAACTGATTAATATTATTCTCGGGCTAACTATAAAGTATATTAAAGTAAATTGAATTCTAGATCTTATTAAAGATGTTTGAATGTAATAACTATACATTAATTCATCACTTTGTAGTCAATCTTTATAAATTCATAAACTCATGATTAATATAATAATTATTGATACAAATTATAGCTACATATTAAAGGAAGAAACAAAACATAACAATGATTTCTCAAGAGATATCACTAATATCTTACAGTAATTCTCAAACAATGCGGAATGACTTGCCTCAATTAAATTGCAAGTCTGGTAGGAAACTCCACGAGATTTACCTAGTCATATAATTATATCTTGGACTAAAACACCTGAGAGATTAATTCACTCTCTCAATTATCTATTATTCTCTTGATTATTTATAATTATTTGAATAAATTGTTTCATGCATTATTTGCAGTTATTATAATAACTTTTGATATTTGAAAGGTTAAGCAGGCATAACAGCAGGATAGCTTCTTATGGATAAATTTAAGCAGTATAACTACAATGAAGGCAGTATTAAGTTAGCAATTTGTTGAATTAAACAGATCTATTATCAAGGATAATCTTAAATAATTAACTTTTTTAAAAAAGCAATCTAATAGTTTATTTGTCATTTTAAATAACTATAAAAGCCTCACAAGTAGGTGATTAAATCAATAGAACCTTGCTGCTGAAAAGGGAAGCTCCTTAGACCTAAATGCAATCAGGTAACTAATTTGTCTTCTCAGTAGAGACAGAAAAAGGGAAATTTCAAATTTGCATTGAATACATACATTGCTTAATTATTATTATTTATTTTAATCTTATTTAAATAAAAAGAATGAATAATTTGTAATGATATTATATTAGCTTATTATCTTTTATCAATAATGCAATCGATTAGTCTATCTTTCACAATTACTTTCTCTTTCTCTCATACTCAAATATTTTAAGAACAATATCAATGTTGCAACTATCTTAACTTTTAATATGATAATTGGAGTTATTCAGGATAGTTTAATCTAATTTGAAAGATCGAAATACTCTTAAGAAGTATGATATCTATCTTATGTGTATTTTTGCTATTTGTTTATTAATAAATCAATTGCCATTAATCAGTGTGCGCAATCATCGTCTTCCTCTTCTTCTTTTAGCTGATCTTTAAGCTCTTTGATTATTTCCTGATTTACCGCTTTTACTGAACTTCACTTGGCATTTGATCAGCATCATCCTCACTGCTTGTCGACTCTCACGTGGTAATTGTTAACTCTTTAAATTAAACCTTAAAGTGTTAACTATATTTAATAAATTGTAGCTTTTGAGAATTCATTATCTTGAAGATTTAAGTGGGCAAATGAAGTATCATTTTAATCATGGCGACAGTTCTTTCAAATTACTGTTTAAAGTTTATGTAAAAATGATAAGTTTCAAAGTAAGGGTAAAACTATATATAAAATTTTCAGTATTTATTTATTTATTGTTGGATATTGATCTTTTCTAAACTAAGATTATTTAGTGTTTGAATAGCTGCAAACTTAGATTTCCCTTTGCTGTAACCTTGTTTAGCAGCGTTTAACTGATGACTTCAGTCTCGTTCCTTAAAGAACTACTTTTCATAATCATCTTAATCGATAGAAAGCACAGATATTAGTAGGAAATCCCCTGCAATCAAGCTAAAGTGCTTATTTATTTATATATATTTTATTTATTTAATTAAATAAATATAAATCTTATTAGTTGTTTCAATGAGTAAGCTAAAAGTTGGAATTCAAGAATTCATGTATATATTCTTGCAAGGCTTTCATTTGCTCCAGATTGGAACTATAAGGGTTTCTTTTGCCATCTCTCAAATCTAAATTATCCTGCTCATCTTCATCATTGCCATAGTTAGTTTTATCAACAGCTTCATATTATTCGGAAACATCATTGTTATTTCAAAGTTTTGGATTTTACACATCATTCTCTCTATGTCTTGATACTTTGGACTGAGTTTGAAATATTTACTTGTTATAAATGGTTATTTATTATAGCTAATTAGTTACTAAGTTAGGTAAAATAAGAATGAAAATTTATTGAACTATAAATATCTTCAGATTTAGAATGTAATTTATCACACTGTCATTCTTAATATAATTGTTCCTTGATTCCGCGTGCTCATTAGTGTCTTCTTATTTATGTTTCACCTTCTTCTCTAATTCTTTCTCCTGTATAACTGATATTTCGGTTAATCTCTTGGATTCCTTTTGTTTGAGAGGAACTGATGTTGCACTAATTCAGAGTAGTCTTCTTTCTCCATCTTTCAATTAGCTGTCTATCACTACTTTGCAGAGCATGGACTTTCATTTCATTACATAATTCTATTCACGTCCTGATTAACTTCTAACTATTTGAAATTTTAGAATTAATATTCAAAATATGATTTTGTCAAGAATAATTCTATTAAAATTCACAGACACTGCTGCGTTTTATATTAAATCTGGCTATTCTTTCTTCTTTATATGCTCAATTTTTATATAAGAGTTTATCTTCATTTAATTTGATGTCTTATTATTTTAAATGTCCTCTGAATAGTATTTATGCTGTTTAATATTATATTTATATTGCTATATATGTATTTTTCTAAGAAATATCAAAATCATATTAAATAGAGTAGGGTTTCTTGCTTCGCTAATAAATTGCAGTTTTTCTTGTTGGCAAAATCTACAAAAGTTTTGTTAATATTACAGTTGTGAAGTATTCAGCATTTCACCACTGCTTTTCTCTGATTAATTCCACTATTTTACCCATAAAATTATTTGTTATATATCTTTTTTTTTTAATTAAACTATTTTTAGATTAATTAGATTTTCCCAATCTAAGTCAATAATTAATCAAAGCAAATCTTGATCCAAACTTTTTTTTCATATTCCTCATTTGATTTGCTTACTTTAAATCATGTGATTTTTCTTATTTAATATGAACTCTGGTTGTTTAAAATCAGTATCTTTAATAATGTTATAAATTGCCAATTTTATTTAGATTAAATTATTGACAACATCTAGAAATATGAACTTGTAAATTGCTAGAGATCTAATCTGAGTTGTCACATGCTGCAGAATTGTTATATCTACAAAATATTCTTAATTTTGCCTCATATTATTATTTTATTCCAAAGTACATTTCAACTAATCTTAGGAATTTAATTCAGCAGATATTAAAATCAAAACATTTTGCTTCTTTGACTTTGCTGATCTCTTCACTTAATGTGTATTAAATTAATTGTTAATTGTTCCTTAGAAATATTGTTCTTTAAATGAAATTTTAAAAATTTCTTTTGATTATTGAAGGTTTTTGACATTTATTAGGATAACTGCAAAATGCAATTATTTTGCCTTGTTTTAATAAAAAGAAAGTTCCTTATAAAGATATATTTAAAATTTATTGATGAATTTTATTACCTTGTTATGCTTTTTGTCCCAATCTAATCTATTTCCTATTGTAAAAATAATGTTTTAATTCTTCAGTATTACATCTAGCTATTGGTTAACTCTTTTAAAGTTTTATTCTTCCTATGATTATCATTGAAAATTTGACAATCTTGACTGAGACATATGCTACCTAAAAATCTACCAAGAGATTTGCATATATGATTCTGCTATTTCTTCTTCACCTTTTGAATGCGGAAATAGTTCGGTTAGTATAATTATCCTTTCTTTTCTAATTGAGTTAAGACAATGTATAGGTTATTCAGTCCAACAGTTCTTCAAAGTATTGTTTCTAAAAGTTAAAATAGGTCAGAGATTGTTCGCTAAATGATTCTCATCACTATAATCTTGTTTTATTTTTTGTTATACTTTTATCATTCAAGAGAATAAACATTTAGTACCACTTATTTCTTATTTAATTTAATTTATTACATTTCGTTTATTGGCTCACCACAAACAATTTTCTTCATTTAACTCATCTTTTACTCTTCTTACTGGTTGGAATAAATGGAGTTGATAACTATTGTTTAATTAGGCACTTAATTTGTTAAAGCCAATATACTTTTATGCCTGATTTCAACTTTGATGCATTATGAGTGTCGCTTTGTCATTCTATTATATTTAAATCATAAATAGTCTTTCAAGAATTTTTATTTTATTGTTTATTATGAGATTGCAATAAACTTTGTCTGTTTCTTCCTAGCCCTCTGTTGGAAATGTTTTATCCAATCTCCTACTCTTATTTTAATTAATTTGATCCAGTACCCAGAAATTAGCTTTTAAAATTTATAATAATTGTAATTTAAAACTATTAACATATTTGACCAATACCTCTTTTGTTTTAATTGTTTTTTTCATATATTTTTGTTCTTAAATATGTTATATTGAGTGATTTAATCTTATCCATTTTCCTTGCCTTCTTTAATTATCATAACTTTAATAATTAAATCTATAAAATAATTAGACCTCAATCTCTTATATAGCATTTTTATCATTCAGTTTAAGGGGTACTGATCTTAATAATGAATCGATCTATCGACTCATCTTTTGCTAATCAGTTTTAAAGTCTTTAATTACTATGTAAATAGTAGCTTTCTTGATTTCAAGCCTAGAATTTGTCACAAATTTTATCCCATATTATTCCTCTGCTATTCCTGACAGTCTATCAATCACACTTTTAAGTTTTTCGTTGGTATTTTTATTTAATATTCTGAAAGTTGTTTCAGTTTCCAGAAGAAGTATACTGATTTCTTAAAAACTATAAGCATTTGCAAACAGGAATTAGAAGGGTTTAATATGTGAAAGAATAATTTTATAAAAATATAGGTTAGTATAATAATTATGACTATATCAATTAATTTAAACAAATAATTCCTTATATTTTGGCTTCATGAATTAAATAGTTTTAATAGAATTAATTAGCAAGTACAGGTTTGTTTAGCAAAGTTGATTTTAATTTCAATGATTTGTACTGCTATTCTCTATTTCAAGTTGATCATTTATTAATTATTTTAACTGAAAATACCGTCAGTTTCAATCAAAATCAGCATCCTATTGATCTTAAGCCTAAAGGTTATAAATTTGTTATGACCTCAGTGTCTTCTGATAAAGCAAATTTAGCATGCTTTCTTTGCTTAATTAATAGTCAAACACTAAGATTAAATATAATTTGTATAGTTTTTACTTTAAGTTGGAGAATGTTAAATTTGAGTGAATATTTTAGAGTTTAATTTACAAAATATTAATATATTCTTACAATTTTTAATATGTTTTTTAATCTTTTTATGATAATTTAAATGGCTTTGAATATATTGCATACATAAAAATGCCTATTTTTATTTATTATAATTTTATTATAAAAACAAAGAAATGCAAGATTAGTTTAGTAGTAAATATAAATTAAATGAATGTGCACTTATTATATTTATTTAAAAGGTGATCTCAATTCTTTAAAATGCCTAGCCCATTTCTCTGTGATTCACTATCTCTCAGCAATCTGTCTCATTCACTTATTTTCTCAATATCTCTTTTCTCCTTGACTCCATTCTCTTTCTCTCTCATCATTGTTACCATAATCTGGCACTACTTTCTAATGCTTCTTGATTTTGATGTTATCCCTATAGTCGAATCTTGTCCCCCTAATATCTCTAAAAAAATCTATATCTCTAGTGAAAATTTTGCGAACCTAAATCTCTTGAGGATGTGTTATTTCCAATTTAATTCTTGTAAAGATTGCTAGTTCCATCTTACCTTCTTGATGATTAATCTAATCTTTAAAAAATATCTATCTTACTATAAATATCATAACTCACAGTTTAATAAGATATCTGTGTCTAATTATTTAGATTTTTGAAATTGAAAATAATCTTTCCGTTTTTTCATCAAATTTTTAATATATTTTCTTATATAATTCCCATATATTAATATTTTCCTCCTATATTTGTAATATTAGTGTAATTGTAATAATCTAATTCTTTATAAAAACCAATAGATGTTGAGATTATTATTGTAGAATTACATTTGAATTTGGAAAAATAATTATTGATTGAATTAAAATAAATTGAAATTCTTGGCAGTTAAAGTTGGCCAATTTTAACAATCTTAGGCTCATTCGATAGAGAATTCAAAATTAGCTGGACTTTATTATTGGCGGTACTATTTTATTGCATCCCTGAAGTGAGATAACTCGACTTTAATGTGAGGGTATAATTTAATGAATTTAGAGATGTTTAATTAAAGTCGAGTTATCTCGCTCCAGGGATGCAATAAAATAGTACCGCCAATAATAAAGTCCAGCTAATTTTGAATTCTCTATC
Source organism: Oxytricha trifallax (assembly GCA_000711775.1). Classification (NCBI taxonomy): domain Eukaryota; phylum Ciliophora; class Spirotrichea; order Sporadotrichida; family Oxytrichidae; genus Oxytricha; species Oxytricha trifallax. The sequence goes on from ARYC01006143.1 coordinate 20,472, forward strand.
AAACAAGCCCAAGATCATTTAAATTGGCCAACTTTAACTGCCAAGAATTTCAATTTATTTTAATTTAATTATAATTATTTTTACAAATTCAAATGTATTTCTACAATATTATTAAGAAAAGATATATCCTAGATAATTAATATGTCATCTCTTTTTATTTTTGATATCATAATGGGGTCATTTTCTTCTTTTATTTAAGAACATTTAGTTAACATTGAAAAAAATGATGTGGCTGTTGTATTAATTATTGTGAAACAAATTATGCTTAACATAGCTACTTATAAATATAAGTGTAATATAATTATGAAGAATTATATATGAAATGTGAAATATGTTTTAAGTTAATGGGTCATTATATTCTTAATGAGTTAGCATGAATATAAAATTCTTATTCAATAGATCTAATGTATATGTTAAATTAGTTATCATCTCAATAATTTTAAGTTATTAGGTAATTTTTAATCAAAATCCAAGACTTAAAATTTAAATATTTTGGCTCTATAATATAGTATAATATAATAAAATCTAATTACTAAACAGATTTAAAAAATGATTATACTTTTAAATATTAACCGATTACTATTTACTCAGGCAGTTTAAATTTATAAATAACCTATAAATCATTGAATTATTAGCTTTTAACAAACTTTATAATTCAATATTTAAAAACATAATTAAACTGAGAAATGCAAGGCAATCGAGTAAAGCTGACAAATGTTTCTCGATTGCCTTACATAAAGTATGTAAAGTCAATAGTTAATGATATGTTTATTTCTATTATATAAATGATAAAACAAAAAAACTGTATTATATCACATAATTGCATATGATAATGTGAATGGATCCATAAATACCTTGTGAATATTACAGAAATGAACAAGTTATAGTTGCCATTACATTACTCTTCGTTAAACTGATTTCCATAATATTCTTGGTGATAAAGAAATTCTTTCTCTTCTTAGGATGTTCCTCTTCCTATTGACTTTAAGTTGTATCTTTTTCATTGGCTGTACCATGTTTTATTTGTTTGATTATAAATACTTTAAGTTTTTCTGGACTTACCGTTTAATAATATCTTCTGCATTTGTATATTTAGAATTTAGCTATATTTCTTAGTTGAAACTAGTTATTAATACTTGCATTAAATATATTCTTAATGCTATTAATGAATAAACCAATATTTTTTAGTAAATTTATTCAATTATAAAAGTTATAGAGAAGGAAAATTTTTAAAATTCTTATATTTGTCTTTGCTAATAATAAGTTTTACTTTATATTTCCATAAAAAATCTGTTTATTACCTCATAAAGTCAATTAATACTCTTGTAAATGCACAAATACAACTAGAAAACTCTTCAATTTTTTTTATACATTCAATTATTTTTATTATTCTTTTGCAATAAATAAAAAGTGTCAGGGAATATATTTTTTTTACTATAATTATAATTAGAATCCAAATTATTTTATCTTATCAATCAGTAAATATACTGCTTCAAGATTTAAAGAAGCTTATGAAAACCTTTTGTTTACATTCTTATAATTCTTATATTATATATCGAAATCTTCTTTTCACTTCACACAATTGATTTTTGGAATATTTAAATAAATATTATGAATTAATGATTTGTCTTAAATTAAATTCAACACTTCACTTATTTAAATATGAATTTAACCAATAATAATATTAAAGAAGTAGCAAAAGTTGAATGAGTTGAAGTAACATTCAAAACCCTAAAACCCCTTAATGAGGTTTATAAGTGCTTTGATTTGTAGGGAATTTGTTAGGGGTTGGGGTTATTAATTAAATGCCAAACAAAAATTGCAAGCTTTATTGGGTCCATTTATGATGAAGAGTATATACATTTAGTGTTCAAACTGCGATAAGGATGTGATATATATACAGTGAATAAGTCAAACCAGTACTTAACTATTAGTCTAACGCGATGCTCTTAAAGCGAAGTCTATCAACTGTTCGCTCTCACTGCTTGCTAGCTTTTTTAATTAAAGCAATAATAGCTGAATTCTGAGTCTAAGAGGAAATCAAAGTTCTTATAGAAGCATATTGACTAACTTATCAATGAAAAACCTTTGAAGTATTGGGCTCACTTCTCCCTCGACTAACGAGCTACAATAAGTCAAAATAGTGAAAAAATTGTGAATATAAAAATGACCTAATATAAAGAAATATAGAACATACATGCTTAATACACTTATTATAATATTTATTAGTAAAACTTTTTAATATAAATAAAATAATATATTATTGGTGATTGAATTATTAATACTTATAATTTTTTGCTGCTAAAGCCTATTTTTTATATTTGTATTTTTAATTTATATTTTTAATTATGTTTATTTATCTTGTATAATAGAAATGAAGTTTGTTTTTAATCAATATAAAGTTTGATTTATTCATAATATAAAACACGAATAATTTACATCTAATTTACTAAAAAAAAGTATCAAATCTTTAAAATAAATAAATTCTTGTGTATCAAATAAATTATTTAACTTAAATATAAAGCAGTAAATAAATTTAATTTCATATTAGTAGAAAAGTAAATTGATATATAAAAAGGATTTTAAATAAAAATAATTTAAATTATAATTTATAATTATTAATATAATAAAAATGGGCGCAAGTAGTAAAAATATAATAATTATCACTTGCGCCCATTTTATATATAAATTAATATAAATCAAGTGAATTTATTAAAAATAATTATAATTATATTTGAAGAATGATTTATTTATAATATTATTGTATTTTAAGAATTTATATATTTACTATTTTTTTACTATTTTGACTGAATGTTTCATCGCCAGTTCCCTGAGATGAAGATCTCTGCATAATCT
>ARYC01006144.1:0-25797 GCA_000711775.1 Oxytricha trifallax
AACCTATTAATAACCCCAACCCCTAACAAATTCCCTACAAATCAAAGCACTTATAAACCTCATTAAGGGGTTTTGGGGTTTTGATTCATTAAATCTTATATAGCAAATTAAGCTGAATTATAAATGAATATTTATCTCTATAGACAAGTAAACTACTTAATATTGATTGATTCTTCTAAGATTGAAAAGAAATACGTGAGAAATCAGAGAAAGACTATTAAGTTATATCATGAATATCTGCATAGCATGCAAAAATATATTTGCTTAAATCATCTTCTTTATTGTCTGAAATTAGTAGTTTAGATACTAATATTAATCCGATAGCAGAGATTCTAAAGATAGTAAAAGAAAAAATAATAAATCAAACTATTTTGATGCAATGACTCTTTAGGAAACAAAAGTTCTTAACTAATTAGATTATATTGTATTAAAATGAGGTCATAATCATCAAAATAAAATGTTAGTTTTATAAATAATCAAGTTCATATGAAATTCATAACGATGTTTCTACTATTAATTAATGCATGAAGAATTCCCAGATAATAACAAAGAAAAATTGCAATCCAGAGTTATCAGTATTATCTAACAAGCTTTATTCTTCTGACATTTTTAAGATAGGGCCAAGCTCCTCACTAAGAATATCGCATATCTCCTTTCTCAACAACATCGAAAGATACAAAGAGTTAAAAGTAAATTAAATGCTGAAGGAAAAAGTTTAATTTCAGATATGTGTATGCCTATTTGTATAAATTATCTTGAATTCTGAAAATTAAAATACATGAACAAAAAAGCCCCCAAAATTAAGGAATAACTAGAAATAAGTTCTTAATAAATTATTATTAAATTAGAAAGTTAATTGCTAGGTGAGGTACCAATCTCAATTAGGACTTTCTAATAGAGCTTTCTATTAACCTAAGGCCTACTGAGGGCAGGTAAGGGGTTGCAGGGCGCAACGCATGAGGGACCAGTCGGCGGGGTTCAATCTGTCAGCTTCTATACTCCTCGAGTGGGTTTGATCCTAGAATTTCTTTGCATAGATGAGTTTGCTTGGCTTGAGTTCGGCTTCCTAGGTAATAGGGAGCAGGATGGAGGTAAGCCCTGCCTTCAAAAGTGAGGTGACAAAACCATTGAAGCCAACGATAAGGAGTTTTCTCCCACACCCGGTTAGGGTGCTGAAGCTACAACAGCGAAAGGATAAGGATTACGTTTCCCAACAGCGGTAGGACCGGTAAGAGTTTTTCTCCACTCCCTGTTATCTAGTTGATTTCTACGAGCTCTTTTGTTCAGATTATGCTGGCAGCATCTTAATTTTAGGAAGAGACTAGGTAACAGCGAAGTGGTCTTTTCGGAGTTTTCTACTTCATGACTGCCACGTCAACTCACTCAGAGACGTTTACGTCACGACTAAGATTGATAGTTTGATTTTAGTATTAACTAGTGAATGATAAATTTATTTTATTCATTAATCATTAAACACAAAGTTCTAAATAAAAGACAATTAATCATCGAATTTATAGAATACAGATACTGTATTCACGAATATTGTTCTTAATATAATGTTCACTAGACATTAATTGCATTTATGATAGATTATGAATATATTTTATTGTTTTAGATAAATGAAGAAATGTCTGATTCGAGGCTTCTGTGTTATTAAATATTAAGATATGATCCAGAAAACATATCTAACATTTTATTTTACAAGGATAACATCTGATAAGACTGAAGGCTTCAACAACAGGTTGTTAAAGGAAATCAGTGTTTGTGATGAAGATCAGGATAAAGAGGAAGATGATACTTCTTTTTAGATTTAAATTTTCTAATGTTATTATTGCTATATTTTATATTGTAATTAACTTTATCATAAAAAACATTCTGATTCATAATTTCGTAAATATCATTATTTGTTATTTTATTAATATAAATATTAAACAATTTCCCCTAAATTTTACGGTTTAATTTTTTATTTGAAATACTTTTCTCAAATAATCAGCATAGTACTTCTGTTTTTAAATAATTAACCGTAGTTTTTAAATCAATAATGAATTTATTAAAAGTGAATGACAATAATTATTGTATATGTTTAACGATATTAAATTAACTTATATTAATTAAAAACATAATAAGACATTTCCTGCAAGATGGAACGAGGCAGTAAACGTTAAAGATCAACTCAAGAAGATGGTTAGCCAAGAAGAAAATCAAGGTAAGCAGCAAATATTCAAAGAACAGAACAAGGAGAAGTGACTAGCAGAACACTGCAATTATATATCTTCAGAAAAGAATCTAATTTTCACTAATTTGAGCTTACTGTAACTCATAAAAATATCTAGTTCGTACTTGTTTGAAATTTACCATTAAGTAATTTATTACTACAATATTTCATTTACTTAGATATTACTATATAATTAGTAGTTATTACATTTAGAAGTATGATATAATTTTTGTTATGGGGTATAAACTATAATTTGGTTTTGTTATTAATTTATGGACAGATCAAGGATCAAACAAGCATATATACATCTAGTAAGCGTTAGAAACTATGAATTTAATTGCTAATTTATATTTTTGAATATTTTATTACAGAAAAAATTTTAAGAAAATCAAAGATAACCACTAAAATACTCCTCAGTATTCCTATAATATTATGGAATAAACATAAAAATAATATATGGACAAAATAATGAATTAATCATAAATTATAATGTAGGTTTTGATATTCCAGCAAGTATCACTTAAGATATAAAATGTGGAAAGATAATTATTCATTACTAATTAACAATAATATCTCAAGAGCCTTCTTCTAATATAAATTTAACTAATTTGGAATTAGATTGTATTATTTAATAAGAACAAAACTATAAATTAAATATGCCGAGCAAAAAAAAGAAAATATTTAAACTGTCCAGAGATTGACATATTTTCATATATCATGTGATTATTGCCACATCTACTACCATAATAAGTCTAATTGTGTTTGTTGGTTGGTGTTTCACGGTAGATTATCGCTTTTGGTAGTGTTTGATGATATTAGAGGTGTGTTTTTGGCATCATTGTAAGACCTATCATTGAATGTATAGATACCTCACTAAGTTCTACCAATCAATAGCCGTGAAGGATGAAAAGTATGCTTGCTCGAAGGAAAGGTTGAATATCACGCGAACAATCAAGCAGATATCAATGTAAATTCTAACAGTTTCTGCATAAAAAGTTAAACAATCTGAATATCTAGCTTTGGCGAAATTTAATTAGCACTTTGATGAAAAATCAAATGGAATTAAATTGAGGGTAATCTTCCACTATAGTATTAGCGAGTCGAGTAAGGAGTAGCGTCGCCCTTATATAAAGACCAAGCAGAACTTTATAGCATTTATCAGTTCCACTCTCCTCATAAATAATTAAGCCAATTTATGAAGAGTGTCCACTTAATATTCTTGCTAGATAAATAACGATGCAAGCATCTGTCTACGATCGAGTACTGAGATGAATCATTTGCAAATTATTTTGAAGCCATTCAATTCCCAACACCAAAGAATAAATAGAATGGTTGAAATCCTTAGGTCAAAGGTAAAGTGATTTACTTAGAGCTATATCAGAATCGCGATGAAGATTTCATAGAGAAGTATTTTTGAAATTATCAGCAGTTAAATCCTTATGTTCGAGTCCTTCATGGTCACATGCTTGCTGATAATTCTCAAAGGGGGTTATTCCTTCTTGACATCGATCTGCTTTTATCCCCAAGATACTCGATGAGATCTTCTGAGTGAATCTATGGTTGCCTGAACCAGTACTCTTGAGTATGAAAATAATGCTCTTCTTAAAATCGCTTCCTCTACTTCCCCTGAATCTATTTGGCAATTTTATCTATTTTTAGCAGAGCAAATCATTTAAAAAATTGCTTATTCCAATTTCTTTTTCTCTCCGAATTCAATAAATTCATAATAATAATTGTAGCATTTATTAAAATACAAAAGGTTGTTGATATAAAAAATACTTAACTGAAAAAATACAATGTTAACTACTCAAATATTTTAATAATAATAAAAATTAAAGATAATTAGCACAAATGACTGGAAAAAAAATATCAATTGATGGTTAGGTTATTTGCAGGGGTTGGATCCTATTTTAGCCATATTATGTTTCTATAAAACTAACCTTCTCCAAAACATATACCATGCAATATTATTTGCTTTATGAATTGTATTATCTCTAGCAAGTATATATATTATCAAACAAACTTATATTATTCGTTCACAATAATTCATAATAAAATATTTTAATTCCTTAAATTTTCACAATAAGTGGCAGTATATATAAATACAATCTGTATTATAGTACTAATAATTAATAACTTAAAATGTTTAATTTACAATCAGTTGAAATGATAGATGCTTTAAAGAAAATTTAAACCACAGAATAAAATAATACCATTTAATTAAGATGTTATTTAAAATTACTTACTAAGCTAGATGAAATATCACTCTTTAACAAACTTAGAATTTTATAGGTCCAAAATCTTAAATTTATATGATATTAGTGAATTGATGCTAAACTAAATATGACATATCAAGAAATTTATTAAATTGAAATTTGCTTTCTTATATATAATTCTTTTGATAAATTAAAAGTACAGCTATAATTGAAAAGCTTATTGAACATAGAAATTCAAAATTCATGTTCTTAAACTGATTAAAGTATCAGAAAAACAATGATTTAATCATTGACATACACTGATTAGTCATACAAATATATTTATTTATTTTAATAAACTATGAATTAAATATGCATTAAGAGATTTAAACCTTGTTTTATTTAAAATAAGTGAGAATAAAAGACTAAATTAAAAGTGACAATCATAATAATAAATTATAATATTTTACGATTTGGCATTTCAATATTTATGATTTTTATTCCAAAAACTTATTAAAATAGCTAAATTTGGTGGTATCTAGAGCCCGTTTTATAATCTTCGGTTTTTCTATCATCATCATTAACATAATCTTCATCACTATTATCATAATTTTGTTCTCCAAACAATTTCGACTTAAAAAATCAGTTGAAAAACACATGAAGATTAATCAAAAATAAATGATGTGATTCTCGTAATTTTTAATTTTTATAAAACAAGGCTATGTCCTTAGAATATGTTTGATTACAAAGGATTTCAATTAACTTGCTAAGATTTAATTTTTAATAATAAATTTCTTATTATATAAATGTAAAAACCAATTATAAACGGTAGAAAAATAGTTAATAAAAATAAATTAAATTTGAAATATTCATTGGTAAAGAACAATAGTCATATTGTTCATAGTAAATATCATCAATTTAGCTAAAATAATTATAAGTATCTTAGCTTTTTATAATTTTTGCCATCTGCAGCTAGCTCAGGAAGCGTCATATTCAAACATAAACTATCATTTACTTCTAAAATATATATTAAATGACAAATAAAGAATTATCAACCTGGTAAATAGACTAAAATCTTTCAGCATTTCATCATAAATAGATAATTGTTTTAAAATAGAGGACGATAAATTTTGATTCCATTTTAAAATGTAAATATAATTAAAACAGTTATCTGGTTCCAGGCAGGCAGGAAATAACAACCTTATAGAACTGGAGTTAAATATTTAATTATATTAACACGAACGGATTATAAGCATAAATAAACTCCAAAACCTCATAAGAAAATTATTGAATAGCATCTGAGGATTAAAAATGTATGTATTTTAAAGTAAGTAAAAAAGTTATATAATTTATGAATAAGTCAGAAGTATTTTAAGTCCTAAATTTCGAATATTTTATTGGAATTTTTATCAAATAAATGAGGTTTGTTCTCTAACAAGATGAATCTCACCGATTCGTCACCTTTGTTAAGTTTGGCTATAGTTTATGCTAATTATTGCTGTGAGCTCAGGTAGTGCTTTGCTTGCAATATGTTAACATCTTTTGCAATAGTTTAATTATACTCTTATTATTGTTGCTAATTTTAGAAGTCAGATCCTGTTTTATTTATCAATTCTTTTTTTTATCCTTTAAATATTTTGATCTAGTTGTTTAATGTTTATGCTTAATTCTTATAAATTTTCATTAGTTAACTTTTTCAATTCTGTAATAATTTTGTTGACTTAATCAATTAAAAATTTTGGATTTTTTTGAATTCATTAATCTAAGCATCTTTAGATTAGAGTTGCTTTGTTATCACTGGAATAAATTCTTAATATCTTTCTTACAATAAAGCCAAATTATTTGAAACCTTTTCAATTGATTCTTTTAATTTTCAATTTTATTCTTAGAAAATTCTTTCATGATTAGCTTGGGCTTATTGCGATGCGACGCCTAATGTCGGGACTGCTTTTTTATATCATCAACAAAGCTTTTATATTATGTTTTGATTTACTCTATACCTTATCCTGTAATTTTTTAAATCTCAGAAAGGGTTAAGGTTTTGTACTATTTATTACTTGAGGGAATCAACATTATAATAACTTAATTTATTTGAGTGTTTAGATTTTAGAATAATATACTCTCAAGTAATTCTGGAACTTTTTCAAAAGCTCATCATTCATATTCTTCATTAAATTATTTGCAAATTGTTTCAAGTTGTCAGAAATAATTTATTCAACTTTCTCTTCATTTAGATATGAAGCGTCAGAAAATGTCTAGATATCTTCAGTTTCTGTCTTATTAAGCTATGAATTTAATTACTCAAGCTCAAATTAGACAGTATTTGGGCTTTTAATCTTGCTGATTAGGGATTCCTCATTGCTATTTTCCAGACTCTATTCAGAATTGTAATCTTCACTCATTTTTACTTCCTTTATTTAGTTAGATTTTTGCTTGATTTTAAATCTTAATTTGGCTACAGCACTACATTTAACCTAAATCTTTCTAGCATTTAAAGTCAAAACAAGCCAGACTTTGCGCTGCTCTACCATTTCATCTCCGAAATTTTATAATAATTAAATTCTCACATATTTGTAAGCCTTGTTCCCCAAATGCCTTGTTTTTTTAAATACTCAAATATTTTAGCTTTGTTTTCTTTTTATTCAATATCTCAATTTTACCGAGCTTTTTTGGTCTTTTTGATTTACTAAGGAGATTAGTAAGTCATATCAGAAGATTTACTGCCTTAATCTTACTTCTACTTTTGTGAACTTAATTATATGCTCATTTTAATTCTTAATTTAGCTTATCAACAACAAGCTTTTATACTAAATTAGTAAACTAAAATAGGAAACTTTCTAAATAGTCACATTTTATATAAATGAGACCAATGGAGCTTTAAATTAAAATTCTATATTTATAAATAGCATCAATTTTATTAATAATTTTTTTTATCTAAATTGTTTCAAATTTACACTTAAATTCCTAAATTTTTATCAATTGTTATAAAACTAGCAAAAGTATAATTAAGTCTTATGTTTATTTTTAAAAATCTTACAAATTCATATACAGTATCACAAATAGTTTAAATAAATATTAAATCTCATTTCGTCATAAATATTTATAAACTCATACACCAACAAAAGTATTTTAACTTTGTAAATTGAGAAACTCTTATATAGATTAAAGTTTAATTGCCTTATTTTTCAGAGATAGGAAGGAAGGTTTTATAAAAATTGTTACAAAATCTAACAAAGTCTTCTTATGTTAATCTTTTATCTAAACCGTAATTTTATCTCGAAATTTTCCTACCATCAAACTAACTATATTATATTGACAAAACTAATAAAATTATACCATCAAACTTAACTTTCCTTCAATAATTTTAAAACTTCATTGTTTGAGACTGGCACATTCAAATAAATATGTATTTAATAAGGACTTTAATTTTTAATTTAAAACTTATTTCATTTTAAGTTTATAATTATTAATGGTTTTATTATGCATTATTTGTGAAGTTAAAAAGAATTAAAACTTTCAAATCATAAAGTTTGTATTCTATTAATTAGGGTCCATCCCTTGGACCTTGCCTTTACCATCAATAACTCCCTGCTCATGAAGTTGCAACACAAGCGATTTATAGTTGAGCATGTCGTCAATTTAGTTCTTCATCCTGCCCATTTCATCGCTGACCCTTTTATTTTAGTCCATAAACTTCCTCTAAAAAGAATAGCTATTAGTCTTGAACTTTTTCTTCTTGAATAGGCTATCTGGCTTTTCTTTATGTGCTTTGCTTGATCAAATAGGCCGATCTTCCTTTATGCACAACAAAAATAAATTACCATAATAATCTAACTACTATATTTTAGAGGCTATTCAAGGCTGAAATGAACTCGGGCTTCATGTGCACTAATGAGTTTTATGATTGGTCTAGTCGCTGTCTTCTGTCTTATTTAGCATTCAGGATCATTTCGTTTATGCCTTAAGTATCGAGTGATAGGAAGACATCAGTTATCCATTTTTTATCAAGATGGAGCCAGTCTGCTTGATCTGGCAAATATTTAAGCAAGCTTGGTTTTTACAGGGCATACTCAAGGAAATCATCTCCAGTAAGGCCCTCAATCTGAGGCACTACTGCAACAACTACATCACATCTTTTCAAGTACTAAACGATTTAATTATGTTAAGGTTTACTTCTTTCTCACCAATCAGTATACTCCTGAAAAAGTAGATATTTGTGCAGTTGACTTTGGGAAAGTAAGTCCCACACTTTTGGCATAAAAAGTCATACAATTATTTTTTTTAGCCTATTTTCTACCGGACTTAGTTGACATGAATGTGCTGGAGTTAATTGTTCATTTCCATTTTATAATATTCTTGGCTTTTTTTGAAATCGAGACTTTATCTAAGGCGAAATTGATTAATTAATAATAAAACTTTTAACAAAATTATATTTTTGGAAAAAATGTAAGCATTTTTAGTTAATAATGAAATTTATATAAAAGAAAGATTTTTTAATAAAATTAAATAACTCTTACAAAATATAGAGAACAGAAAAAGAAATCTTTTATGGAATAAAACGATATAAGAAATTATTTAAAAAAATAGTCTTGTCATGATACGAGTGATGATCAATAAGATTCCAGCTCATAATTTCAAGAGTTAGGATAAAATACAGAGGAATATTTAAATCCCTTATCTTAATCAACCCAGCTCATTCATAAATAACTAACAACCTCAATCTTAATACTAGTTTATACATTAGCAAGAAGTTCAATCTAAAAGCTTGAGGAGTCTTGTTTTAAGTTAATTGATGGTTAGCAGTATACGACTATGGTTTTGGATCCAAGAAGAGTAGTGAGTTAAAATTAAAATGAAAGAAGTCTTCAAGGAGTCCTATCTCTAAAAGAAATTCAAATCTTGAAAGAATAAGTTGATAGTTTAAGTTTTATGGAGAGGTGAATACTATCTGAAAACCAACAGCTGAATAGCCTATCGAAAATGATTTACAGCGAAGCGAATCTAAAGAATTTTTTGACTTACTTAAAAAATCAACCTTAATAAGTCAGTAGGTTTCCCTATTTTAACAAATACTAATTAATAACTTTTAGAAATTCAAGTCGGAAAGTGATAGGAATTTAAATAATAATAAGTCGATAAAAGAACAGAAAAAAGCTTATACACTTTTTAGTAAAAAATGGGCGTAAGAAATCATACTTAATCCAAAGACTCAAGATGACTTGATATAAATTGGAAAATTTTTATCAATTGATGATAATTGTAATTAGGACATCATTCAAACTTCTCAGATAAATGATTCAGGCCTGGTTTCTTGTATATAAACTATGGTAGAAAAAATAAGCTCTACTTGAGAATATTTAAGATCTATTTCGTAGATTCATAGTGTAATCCATGAGCAGCTCAATCTATGATTGTCTTATTCAAAAATTAAAAACATCGTTAAAAAGAAACTTGGACTCACATTTAAAAAGGTTTACTAAATTTATTTGAGAACCAACTCTTCAGATTTTTTACTTTAGAGGCAAATAGCAGCTAAATTTTATATTTGAGCAACTCACATTGAAGAAAACAATTATCAATATTGACGAGAGCAGTCTTTAGTAATAGTCATACTAATATAAAAGCTGGAGCTAGAAAAATTAAAGAAACTATTCGGATAGGCTAGTTAGGATGCATGGAATCAACAATGTAGCTGCTGTTGGAAGTGATAACACCTTTTACTTTTAAATTTTGGAAGGAAGAACATCGAAACTTTCTTTAAATTTTTACTTAATCTCATCTAAAAACTTGACTTTTAAAGACCTAACTGGAGGAAAGATACTATTTTTCTATTAGACAACGCAATTTATCATAGAAGCTAAAAAGTCACAAGAAAATTTCGGAGACCCCCCATGTGCCTGGAATTATTTTTACTTTCGTTCACAGTTCTGGAATCATGAAAAGTTCTCTGTGAAGAAGAAATTTCCAAAACTCAATGACCATCGTACCATATAATTCAGCTATCCTAAATTACGATTAAAAAACGAAATTTAAAAAATAATGAAGGATTTATGGAGAAAAACTATGTTGTTTATGCTATAAAATTGCATTTTATGATGATTTTTTAACTAATTTTTCTCCATGAATCCTTCATTATTTTTTAAATTTTGTTTTTTAATCGTAATCTAGGATAGCTGAATTATATAGTACGGTGGTCATTGAGTTTTGGAAATTTCTTCTTCACAAAGAACTTTTCATGATTCCAGAACTGTGAACGAAAGTCAAAAAAATTCCAGGCACATGGGGGGGTCTTTTCCGATTCCAGGCACATGGGGTTATCTGAAATTTCGATTTTTTTTAAGTTCCTATTGTGTATATAGGGCCCTACTAATTTGATCTTGCGCCTATTGAGAAATGCTTTTCTTACTTAAAACGAAATATCAATTTTAGACCACAGAAATAGGATAAGGTGGAACATTTAAAATAATTAGGGGTTGAAACTTCAAAGTATGACTTTTCTTGGTCTTAATCATGCTTTAAAGCAACTTTAAAAAATGACTTTAAAGCATTGAATCTTAAAAAAATTTGACTTTCCTAAAACTAAAATTTTCTTCAAAAATTATAATTAAAAACAATTAAATATTAACATTCAAGACTCGATTCATATACATGCCTATCGAAATTAAGGCTACTTAATTTTATCATAAGAATATTAAATTAAAATCAATCGATTTAAGTATTGACTGAAGCAACACATCAGATTTAAGTAAGAAGTCTAAATTGTAAATTTAATGATTTATCTATCACTGTATAAGATTTATAAATATTACCATGGAAATCAATATTTTTAATTTTAAATATCTGTAAAACCGCACAGCTGTGCGGTTTATATGTAAACTATTTAATAATAAATTCTTTCTATACTTGATTTTAAAAAAATTTCGAATATATGTGTTCCTTAACTTTTATATACAAACAGCACAGCTTTGCGGTTATTCAGAATAGTATGGATCGTATATTTAAAAATTATCAAAGTAATAATAACTTATTCTATTATTATATTATCATCGCTCACATTTGTGGAGTTTAGAGTCTTCACAAATGTGTTAAATTTTACTCATAGATATATAATTTCTTTAAAGAATATTTAAGTATATAATTTAATTGATAAATTTATATCAATTAATTAAAAAAATAATTCTTTTTGTGTTATTCTTGATCGTTTTATTCTTTGGTATTAAGCATAAATTAATAAAAGTTTGATTTCACTTAATTAACTCATCAATTAGGTAAGCTTTTTTAATATTAATTATTTTTTACTGGTATTTTAATTACTATCCTGATGGAAATCTACAGTATAAATATGAATTTTGAACTATTGTTAATAAAAGTATATTTATTTGCAAAATTTCAAAAAAATACTAGATTAGTTCGCTAGTTTTAAGTATATGGTAAAAGTATTTAGAAAACTTAAATTTTTGATTTTGTTATTTAATTTATTAAAGATAGCATATCTTACTAGTCATAAACTTGTTAAGGGGCTTTTAATGAAGAAGGGAACTAGTAAACTTGTTTTTTAAGTACATTTAAAAGTTAATATTTTGTAGTTAACTTTTACAATTAATTACAATATTAAAGAACTTAAATTATTATTAGTAATTTCAAATTGAGACTTAACAATTTGTATTTTAGGACATTTCAACAATTTAAAATGGAATATACAATTAGTAAAAAAGTTATAAAGTTGTGAGGATAGTAGAATGATCACAAAAAGCTATTTTAGAACAAAACAAGAAAAATTTATATAAATATATCTAGCATTAAATTCACATTAACCAATAGAAATAATAATGTTCAAAAATATTTAAAATCTATTTATATATTAATGACAAGAAAACTAAAATTAGAAAATGATAAATTTATAGATATAACTCAAATTAAGATCCTTACATGATTAGCTTATAATTAAATGATTCAATTAAATCATTTATTAAAAGTTCTACATATATTCTTCTGATTTTTAAATGATAATTTATATTTTATAATCTAACTGCCAGTTTATATAACCTATTTAACTTTGTTGTTTTTGGGTTTACATTAATTAAAATTTTAAACAAACCTAAACTATAATTATTCTTGAAAAAATAAATATTAAAATCTTATGTTGAAAAATGTTTCATTTTGTCAATTAAGAAAATTAATGATTATAAAAATACTTTTTTTTAGGACACACTTGAAAGTTATTCTATCTTTTTACTAATAAATAAGAGACAACTTAGATAAAACAAAAATGAAGACAGCTCATCAGGTGAAGAGCTTAGTTAATATGATTGATACTCTTAAAGAATTTTCTAATGAAGGATAGTGTAAAATTGTTATCTTCTTTCAATATATAAAAGTTTATATAGAATTGATTGATGAATATCATATATAATTGTAACTATGATATTTTGAAACTTTTAATATCATATTTGTATATTAATATTGTTAATGCCAATAGAATATTATGAGGAATTTGCTGCTTTGTATTGTTGGAAGTCTTATACTTTAAATTCATGATTGATATTTGTCCATCCTCGAATTATTTTAGGACAATAAATTCATTTTAATATGTACATATGGAAATCCAGAAGGGGAACGCTCAATATATAAAAGGAATTATACAAGTAATTTTAGATTTTTATATATGAAGATGAAGCCTAAGAAGTGAATTGCAAAGTAATTAACTACATATCTCTAATTAGTATTTACAATTAATATTAAATGAAAAAGAAATAAAATTTAATTTTAATATTAGGACTAGCATATAAGAATGAAAATCTCATTAAATTATATTTTAAAACATCTTCATTATGTAAAAAATCGTATAAATTGAATAAGTACTCTATTATTCATAAATAAAAACTAAAATTAATAAAACGAGTCTTTTTTTCTCTTAATACTGACAAAATTAAATGTATATTATAATTGATTTAGATTTCCTTGCATAATGTTTTAAGACCAAATGGTAATGAATCATGGTAAAGAGAAACATACTGGGGCTTTGCTTTTGAATTCTATTATTCTAAAAATTTATATTGAGTTGGCATTAAATTCATTGCTGTAATCATAATTAATTATCATTATAAATTAAGCATTCTTAAAAATCACAAATTGCTATTAAGAATTTATGTGTGGAACATACATTTTAAAATACAATCAAACTGATAATAATCTATGGCCGCGATGTAAAGATCAGAATCGACCAAGTTAACAATAAAATCAAATAAGACAGAGTACTAAGTATGATATCTAATGCCTCCCCAAGAGTCTTCAAAAGTTAATTTTAGTTTCAAATAGTAAAACTATAAGAAAGATTTTAACAAACAATGCTACCACTATATGGTGTGTAAAGTTAAGATTATATAAGTATATGATTGTATAATACCTAATAGATGGCAAGACCTATTAAATTGAGGGAGGATTAATCAGTATTGAAGAGGTAGCATGCTAAATACACCCTAAAGCTGAGTTGATAAAAGTACAAGGAGCTATTCGAGAAACACAAGCTTCAAAAGAAGATGAAAAATTTAAGGAAATTGATTATAATTTTTCAGGAAAAATTAACATAACAATCATAATAAAGAATACGAAAGATCTTAAATTTGAATTTGATATATAAAATAAAATACAATCATAGTTTAATAAAATAACAAACTCATGACCGAATATTTTGATTGACAGCAAGAAGCCTTAGCTTGCTTCATTATTCACTAACAATAATTTCAATTAATTCACAAATAAGCCTGAATATGAAAAATTAGTTATAGATCTTTAAATATTAATAAATGTATTATATTAATTTATGGAGTACTCTTTGTACTTTGAGTATATGTTAGTTTGGTAAGCATTTTGAATTACATTTACCTCCTCTGTGTGGGTTAAGGCAAAATTAGTGAATTAATTCCTTTGAATTCCTTCCAAAGATCTAGCTAATTTAAATTTTTAATTAGCATTTTATGTGTATGGCTTGTTTTATCGTTTATCATTTCTTAATTGATGATATAATATACTTATAGTTTCTAATTCATTAAATAAATGAAAAACTCAAATGAAGAATATTTATGTAAATTTAATCGAGTTATATTCATAATATTACACTAAATAGATTATCTCATTCACTAAATAACTAATTAATACCTTTAATTTTCTTTCGGAGAGAAAAAACACTTACTATATTCCTCAAATCAGTCATTTACAAATAGATAGTAAATCATAGGTGTAATAAAAGAGTTTCAAATAGAGAAAGAATACTTATAAAATGTAAATAAAAGTTTATTATTATGAACAACTTAATTAATAATTTAATATAAATTATAAAAACATTTAATAGCATAAAATACAGCCATTTAATTAATTTTGATGTAGCATTTAAATATTAAACACTAATAGCCCTTAAAATAATTAACAGCTATATAGCAAGCAACAGCTCTCCCTTGAAATAGCCAAGTGCATTACTTAAGTTACTATACATCATGTCCTTGATTGTTCTCCCATTTGCTCAAATCTTTCCATGTAAGTAGCATAATAGCATCTACATATATTTATAAAATTAATAATTAAAAAAATAAAATCTAAATAAATAGGGCAATTATTAAATTTTTGATAAATTAAGAATTAATTAGGATAAGTCAATCAAAACATTATTAATTTAATATTTTTAAAAAACTTGGGGTTTAAAGGGTATGAACTCATGTTAAAAAGTTATAAATCTGTAAGCTGTACGATCTATTACCTACTCAATAATTAGCGTTTGATTGGCATTTATCTTTCTATATATGTTCTTAATTGAGTAAATTGCTTAATTTTATCTGAGCTTAATTTTAAACATCTACTTTAATTCATTTGAGGACTGAGCTTGCTTTTAACTAAATTGGACAATCTCGGGTCGATAATCAGCAAGGGAATGAGTGTAATCTTTAGTAAAACACCAATACACCAATTTATTTTAAGTCACCAATTTTATAATAAATAAATTACAATTTCTCAAAAATATTCGACGTTATGAAATATATTTTTTGGAAATGGAATATCATAGTATTGATAAGATATTGATAGTATTGTTTTATTACGTTTAATTATATTTAAAGATAAAGCACAGTAGTAAAAATTAACTATGAAAATGAAGGGTAATTAGAAAGAGTCAAAAAATAAAAGAAAGATATTTTATTTACTTAATGTTTTTAATAAAAACTAATTAATAATCTCTATAATTAAATTATATATATATATATATATAATGATATTTGATTAAAACGGAATTAGAAGGAAAATAGCCTAAACTTCCAACCAAATTGTCGCAAATTAATACAGACTTAAACAATCATGCTATCCCAATCCAAGCTATATTGATCATTGCCGATGGTGCTCATCTAGTTAAAAGTAAACAAACTCATCTATCGGAATCTATGAAATTTGTGGATGACTGTTAGACTTAATAAATGAAAAGATCATTCTTAGAAATGGAATTTTATTACCTAGTTTTAAAATATTCTAAGTATAATTTAGCAAAGAGTCAAGTTCTCAACAAGCAGCTACATTACAAATTATTGACTTCCTTACAAACTGGAAACTTAAAACTAGAATTCACTCCAAATTTTTCTGAAAACAATGAAGAACTCTAAGAAAGCACTTAAGTTGAAACTTTAATTGAACCGCTCACTTACAGACAACTTAGACAGCTCCTATACAATAACTTTATTTTTAAATCCTAAAAAAGGGATGGCACACAAATCGGTACATTTCCGACCAACTGATATTTTAACCGATGCACTCAATCCGAAACTTATCAGTGAAGCCACACAACTCTTACATATTCAATATAATCAATAGATGAGGATATCTATTCCTATCTCAGTAAATCATATAGTATATTAAAATACGCTGCTAATGAAAATAACTATTAACAACCACCAACTTAATCTTCTACCCAATCAACAAATCTTCCAGACATCATAATGATAGACGAAGAAGAAGTCAAGTTAGCATCAACCTGGGAACAAGTGTAGGTTAAACAATCAGCCTAGCAACCATAACCAACAAAAAGAATCTAAATCAAGAAACAACATTAGGAATATATTCATTAACAACCATCACTTGATTATTTTATTTATTTTAAAACCTTAAAAATTAAATATTGTTTTGATATGAAGAAATCCAAAGGTACAAAAAGCAATTTGGCGCTCATTCTTCAAAGAACCAAGAAAATAACATACTCTTCATTAAAAACTCGGAAAATATATTCTTTAGAAGAGAAAACTCATTACCCTAATTTCTTATAGGAAACAAATAAAGGACATAGTCAAGGGTTATGTAGGTGAACACCAAGAGACTCACATTAAAAGCATTTTTGAAATCAAAAGAAATCTATGAAAAAGTCAGCTATGAATTTATCCTAACAAAGAAATCTATAAGGCAAGTTTACTCTGATTACATTAAGGTTCAAACCTAAGTTAGAACGTATATAAAACATGATTAATAACTTGAAGGAGGAGATAGACTTCACCCCAAAATAATTACTTAAAGTAAAGAAAACTCAGACTGGTAGAGCTATTTAAGCCATCACGAAGAAAGTGATGAAGACAACTTGGATGACTATTGAATAATTCGAATAATTCCAAATGAATCAAAAAACCAAGATGGAAGAATTCGTCATATTGACGACCATGGGAAAGAAAAGATACTCAGACATGAACAAATTCTGGAGATATAGTTTTTAGTTTAAATCAAATTAAAAATAGTAAAATGTAAAAGAACTTGATTCTAAACATATTTTATATCAATAATTATTATTTATATTGTATTTATTATTATTAATAATATACTTTTTAAGTTTCAAATCTCCATCCTCATTCTTCTTAAATCTATTAAATTCATCTTCTCTAAATCTTTAATTTTAATCAAATACTCTATAATTAGCCTGCAGCTTTCTTCAACTTATATTTCACAAATTTCTCAAATACTTTTAGATTTTCTAGTTTGAGTATAAAGAATTCTCTTTCAAATTTCCTATAAAGACTTAAGTTATTTACTACGGAGCTATTATAAAAATCCTTAGCCAACATCAATTAATATTAAGAATTTAAAATAAATATGTAAAAGAAATAAATGTAAAAATGCTAAATTATTCTATGATTGAAGAGATGGGAACATATTCAATTTAATGGTTATTAATCACAGGCTCGATTTTTTTAAAACTCTAATTATTTATAATAGATTTAATTTCGACTGTTTTAATTAAATATCTATATCAATTATTTGCTTAATTTATCATCCTTATAATCAAAATGTTTCTCTTTCATATTTATCAAGTAGTAATGAAAATAGTATTTTTATATAGGTAATAAATATCTAAAGGTTTTTATATCAAATGACATTAAACTTTAAATGATTCACATACATTTGTATATTTTATTGATTTATAAGAATTTCTATGATTTTTTATAATTTAATTTATTAATTTTCTAAATTTAAATTATGATAGTTTATTCTTCTATTCTAACTTCTCGCTCAAGAGTCATTTAGCTCAGTGTTTTTTCCTTACATTAACAGTTAAATTCCAACACTTTCTGGTATCTTTCTATCTTTATTTGGAATTCACTTCTTTTCAATATATTTTTCCAAGTTCTAAACTCAATAATTGCCATAGCAATACCATACAATTTCAAATTACTGTATTAGATTTCTAGGACATCAAAAGTTGCTCTATTCTTGATTAGAAGAGTATTATTCTTAAATGTATGAGACACGATTTAATACCATTATTTTGCTGGTTTTTATTGAATCTTTCCATTCCACTAATTATTAATAATATACAAAAGAGTAGGAAATATAATTGTCTTAAAAAAATACAAACTGTCTAGTATTATGCATTTATAATCTCATTTATATTTAATAAATTTTAAAATGCAGTGAAAAAATGTGACGTCTGCCGTAAACAATCACAATGCAATTAAATAAATAGTTTGAATAATTATAAGTTCTTTTAATTTTGATCAACTTTATTTTATTTAAAAAGACTTATAAAGCAATATTTTTGATTGAATTTTATAAGTCTATGTTTAAAATTTGCTTATCTTGTTTAATTTATAATTATCTTATTACCGCTGATATATAAAGCCTTATGTTTGAAATAATGAAGGGAAACTCAAACTATTTAAGGTATTGTGTTGGATTAGTGTGGTGATAGTATTATAATTTAGAATTTTAAGGTCTTTATTACTTACCATTTTATAAGAACTAACTTTAAATTCCAAGATATAAAGAAATTTAGATTGCCATTATCTTATTTAAAACCCATTAATCTTAAATTAATAAAAATAATATAATAATTCAGTTATATTTGAATTACAAAAACATTTTCTATTTCAATAATTTATGATCGATATTTTCATTAATTATAATATCTAATATGACAAAATAATTTATAGAGATGTATAGCTTCTATAAATTTGGTTCTTTTTTCATCTTTTTGTAGTATTTTAAGTTAATAAAACAGCCTGATTTAGCAACTGATTAAAATTACTATGCTTACATTCAAAACCCCAAAACCCCTTAATGAGGTTTATAAGTGCATTGATTTGTAGTTTATAGTTGGGGTCTTATTGGGGTTAGTAGTGAAAACGCAGGTTTTATGTGAATATAATGAATATTTAATGAGTATTAGTGTACTCAATTCAAACAAATTTTATCTGCTTGTCTTCATTGTATCTCTTGAATCTGGCTGTCTTAAGTGGCTCAAGCATGTCGCCAAATGATATCTAGGATAGTGAGGAGCTATTTCTATTATCATCTCGACAAAATTTATAATTTCTTCGCTTACATCTTCCTAATTTAAATGTTTCTAAGCTAAGCTAATTTATTAATTTCATGCTTTGTTCCAAAGTAAGATATAATTACCATTTCGCTCTCTAATATAATAGCAGCAACTGCCCATACATCCGACTATACTGAAAAATTGGTCGACTTCTCTCTTATTGGAAAATATCAAAGTGTATCAAGAACCCTAAGAACGATGAAACCAAAGCCTAAAATAGCACCATCTAAATTTAGCAAGTTCTTGCAATCTCTTTTCTTTGCCTCTCTTAGAACAATATATTTGATAGCGAAATTCATTCTGGTACTGCTCATTCTTAATCAGATATTTGAAAAGGTAAACTTTATATGCTTACTCATCAATCATTATGAGCTTTACTTTGTTAGGCACTCCTTATATTCAAATAATTTTCAATTCAATTGCTAAGATCAACTACATTAAAACTCCAAAACCCTTTAGTGAGGTTTAGAAGTGGTTTGATTAGTAGGGTAAAGTTGAGGTTTTATTAGGGTTAGTAGAGAAAAGGTAGGTTTTTTAAGTGATTAATACGTATTTAATCAATATTAGTTTAGTTTAATCAAACGAATTTTACCAGCTTGTCTTCGTTGTATCTCTTGAATCTAGCTTTCTTTAGTGGCTCAAGCATATCGTCTAAGGATTGTCTTGGATATGCTGGGGCTATTATTATCTTCTCTACAATCTTCTTTATTTCTTAGCATACATCATCTTGCTTAATGTGCTTCTCTTCTAGATTTATAGATTGTTTTTCATATTTTGTACCAAAGTAAGACATACTTCCATATCGCTTTCTAATATTATTGCAGCTAATGCCCAAACATCCCAATAAATAGAGCCATTAGTCCATTTATCTCTGATGGGGAAGTAACTTGGAGTGCCAAGAACCTTTGCTAAGGTTACAATCTCTTATCTTAAGGCTCTATTAAAATCAATTACAACTACTTCTAATGGGAAGAGATTCAGCATTACATTTTCAGGCTTCAAATCTCTATGAACACATCCAAGCTCGTGAAGTTCCTATACACCCTTTATCATATTAGATAGAATATCTTTCAAGTCATCTGGGTATCTGTTTTAATATAGATAATATCGGAGAGTCATTTCAAACTTTTTTAGCCTTAGTGCGATGAAACCAAACCCTAAAATAACACCATCTAGCTTGAGCAAATTCTTGCAATCTTTTTTCTAAGCCTCTCTAAGTACAATATATTCGTTAGCAAACTCATTTTAATACTGCTCGTTTTTAAGGAGATAGCTGAAAGGATATACCTTGTAGGCATAGTCATCAACCACTATGAGTTTTGCTTTAGCAGGTACGTTTATATGTAAGTAGTTTTCAATACAACTGCTAAGGTCTACTGCATTTAGTGCAGGAATATACATGGCTCTCTCTTAAAAGCATGCTAAAAAGACATTACCAGCAGGTTGATTCATTAATTCTATTCGCTTCTGCCTCTTGAGCTTCTCCTGTTGTTCTTTTTAAGTCTCAAGATTATTAGATTTTCTTTTAGCGGGCACTAATTTCTAAGTCTCTTTATCTTAAATCAAGAACTCGCTAAGGTGATGCTTTTGCATATGCTTTTTAACTTTAAATGAGTGAGTATAAGACTTCATGCATGTAGTGCACTAACACCTGTCATCTACCTTATCGTTCTTGATATAGACCTTTGCTTTGCCAGAGTGCATCTCTTTGAGTTGTCTCATTAAGCTCAATTAGGTTGCAAAATAATTTTAGCAGTTTAAGCATTAAAATGTTTTAATCTTTTTAACTGGTAGCTGTTCTTTTACCTCCTCAACATCTTCAATTATTGTTTAGACTCCCATCTCTGCACTCTCTTTCTTAGTTTAAACTTCTTTTTTGAGGAAATCTGCTTCAAACTCAAGAGCTCTACCTCCTTCTTAACATAAATAATTTCAGGCTTTTTAGTTTAAGCAAAGTTTAACTAGGATTATCCAGTTCCAAGAGAGATTGCTTTACAATTTAAGTTAGCCGCCATGCTAAAATTTAAATTTAAATTTCTATTATAAAATTCTAATAACCTCTCAAGTTAAAGCAACTATGTTTAGGAGTCGGCACAGCAGCAATAATGATTGATTAAGAAGTGTTAGAGTTCATAATTAAACTTAATTTATAACTATAAATTTTCAATTTCATGCTTAATATTTTTAATTTTGGTACCAACTGAGAAAAAATTCAGGTTGGTACCGGTACCAATTAGGTTTTGAACCACATTGGAGCGTTTCCATTAAAACCTCACTAGATTAAAACTAGGTACTAATTAAGTTTTGGTACTAGTAAATTGGTACCAATTAAAAATAAACAAATTAAGTACCAGTACTAATTTAATGAAACTAAATCGATAAAAATGAAGCTCAATCTCTGCAGTTTGTTACAGCTTCTGCAAACTTTCTCCACCGATCTCCGCAAGGTTGAACTCCTATAAAATACCCATATTTAATAGTAAAATTTTAAACAATAGGATCCAGAAGTCTATAAATATAATTTGAAATTCATTAATAGGAAGAGGAAAAAAGATAGAATCACTCAATGATCAAATGAAAAGAGTTGAGGCTCAAGAAACGATATCAAGATTCAGAAGCAAGGAAGATCTCTATCAATACCTCACTTTGCATGGTATTCTTTCTTGATGACAACTATCATATTATAAAGTTGATTTTTTCCTTCCAACGATGGAAAGTACCAAAATTCCATTCTTGAAAGCAATACTTTGTGATGAGAAGAAAGCCTAAAAAAACTAAGAGATTAAGTTGATAGTAATACCTAACTACCCTGAGATATCTGTCACTAATTTCTATGAGGATGCTATGGAAGATGAAGAGTTGGTAGTTTACCTTCCTAATAAGAAACAAATCTCTAACAAACTTCCAGAAAGGAGCTTCTTCTTTGGGGTACTTGGTACTTTGAGAGAAGGTTATCTAAGAGAAATAATTGAAAAGTCACAAGAAACGCTACTCTATTTCTCCAAAGATTAAAAGAAGCAAGGCATACTTAAAAGCGAGAGCTGGCTTGCGGAGCTTAAGAAGCATCCTTATCTCTCTATTAAGCTTTTATATATAATTTTGCAGGGAAACCTGGAACTGGTACATTCCTAATGAGATAGAATGCAAAAGTTCACAGAGATAAAAAACTCAAACCATTCATTAAGTTAGCAAGAGACTTTATAAAGAGGTTTAAAATCCTGATGATATGAATATAGATGCAGGTGCTGGTTCAAAGAGAAGAAACATAGGTCCAAGTTAAGCACCAGAGGAAGAAAAGAAAGAGAAGCCGAATCCTTTTTAGAGTTCGTTTGATTTGTGAAATAATTCATTGATTAAGTCTAACACTTATTAATAAACATTCATTCCACCCTTTTGTTGCACATATCGTAGTCTTGTCTTTACCCACTATCTTGCAACTACTCTGTATGTATATTATATACTGTATCTCGATTTACCAAATTCATAACCCTTAATGAGGTTTATAAGTGCTTTGATTTGTAGGGAATTTGTTAAGGGTTGGGATTATTAATTAAATGCGAGACTAAAATTACAAGCTTTTGGGGTATATTTATGATGAAGAGTATATAGATTTAGTGTTTAAACTGCGTTATGGATGTGATATGTATAGTGAATAAGTCAAACCAGTACTGAAATATTAGTCTATTGAAATGCTCTTAAAGCGTAGTTCATCAACTGTTCGCTCTCACTGCTTGAAAGCTTTGTAATTAAAACAATAATAGCTGAATTCTTAGCCTAAGAGAAAGTCAAAATTTCTATAGAAGCATATTGACTATCTTATTAATGAAAAAACTTTGAAGTATTAGGCTCACTTCTCTCTAGACTAACGAGCTATTATGTTTCACCGCCAGTTCCCTGAGTTGAAGATCTCTGCATAATCTGTTGCAAACATTTATAAACGAAACCGTATCTCTTACAAAGGTGTAAATCGTATCAAAAGAGTAATTTATTTCACTCTGCCATTTTACAACAACAACTTAAATTATATTTATAATTAAATGCAGAGGCCTAATAGAATTATATTAAGTTTATTCATGCTGACGAGGCTGTGTTTACATTCAACACTTTCATCTAGAATTCTTGGTATAAAAGGCATAGCAACATAGAAGTATATGACTAGAAAGTCAAGGTATAAACAATGGTAATTCTTGGAGTTATTAGCGAGGATGCTGGTTTAGAATCTTATCTTATACATCTTCTCTCTATTAAGACAGAGCAGTATATCAAGTTCTTAGAGCAGCTGAGGAGAGAGAAGTACCCTGAATAAGAGATTATACTATTCGTTGATAATCTTTCTGTTCATAAGACTACAGAATCAAGGAAGAGTTATGAGCAACTTAGAATAACGCTAGTGTTCAACGTACCTTACAGTCCATAGTTTAATGGAATTGAGTTCTACTGGGGTATATTAAAGGTCATTACAAGAAACTGCTGCTATACCACTTGATGCATGACCTACCTATCGATACCGTAGACTTTATTAAAAGTTCAGTTAAGAGAGTAGATAATTAGTTGGCATAAAACTGTGCTAAAGAAGGGAGAGTGAATGTATATAAATAAGTTTTGTAGTTAAGTTAATGAATATATAAGTCACATTTTAAATTCTTTAGAGGGAGCTGGCTTCTCTTTCTTTTTTCTATTTCTTGCTTCCCTCCTCCTAAGTTTCTTCTCTTGCTGCCAGCTCCTGCATCTATGTTCATTGACTCTGGAGGCTAAATATTTTAATTTAGTCTCTTGCTAACTTCATTCTTTGTCTGTGACTTTCGCTCTCTGTGAAGCTTGCTCTTTTCTTTCATCAAGAAGATGCCAGTACCAGATTTTTCTAAAGAGCTAAGCTACAAATCTTACTTGAAATATAAAGGTGCTACTGCAGCTCTGATAGCCAGCTCTCACTTATCTTGATCCCTTGTTTGTCCTTATCTTCTGAAGAGATGCTGTACCTTTTCTTATGAGATTCTTGAATAATTTCCTTCAAGTAATCACCTTTAATTGTTGCAAATATACCAAAGAAATAGTTTCTTTCAGGTAGTTTATTTGACAACTGCTTCTTAGTAGGCAGGTACAGCGAAACCTCTGGGTCATTCATAGCATCATCATATAAGTTAGTCACTGAAATTTCTGGATAGTTAGGAATCTCTGCAAACTTTATATCTTAAGTTTTCAATGCTTTCTTTTCTTCGCAAAATATCGCTCTTAGAAATGAAATTTTAGTACCTTCCATCGTTGTCAGGAACAAACCAACTACATAATCAAGATAAGTTACTATGAGTTCCTTACCTTGCTGCACCAGGTAGCGGTGCAAATCCTGCTTGCTTTTAAATCTTTGAATCAATTCTTGTGCTTGGACTCTTTTAATTGCATCATTCATTGACTCCATCTTGTTTACAGATCTAAGAAAAGATATTCAAATTTAAGTTTATCGATTTCAATTATTTACCTTTGTAAGACTTTACTATTAAATATGGGCATCCTATAGGAGGTCAACCTCTAAGAAAGATATGGAGAAAGTTTTGAGAACTGGTTTCAAACTTGAGAGATTGATATCAATTTCTACTGTTATAGTTCCATATTTTTAAATTTAAATTGGTACGTACTTAATTTGGAGCAGGTCCTAAAATTCTAGTACTTAATTAGGAGCATTAATTAAAGCTAGTACTTAATAAGGAGCACCCTAATTTAATCATAAAATGATAAAATACCTCCTAAAGCAGTACGTACTTAATTAGGTGCACCTTCCTAAATCGGTTCGTGCTGTAATCAACTTATTATTGATAGTAAAAATGGTTACTTCCTTCCCCATATTTAGAGCTAGATTGTCTCTTAACACTTACATTTCTTCTCTAATACTCTAAGAACTTCCCTTTAAACTTGTAGCCTTGCAAAGCTCTCATATAAGCTCTCAGTAATAGAGGCAGTTTTATAATTTTAAATTCTAATTTAAATGTGAGCGCTAACATTTTAAGAAAAACAACAGCACTTCCATCAAACTAAATGAGACTTACCTTTGGCGTCAATAAAGAGTGTGATAGCTGTGAGATGAACTCTCATAAGGAGCTACCAGAGCTATCACTTGAGGTCTCTGTTATTAAAATAGAAATTAATAATAGAAAATAAATGGCAAATAAGTGTGTGGGAGACAGAGAGGAGGAGAAAGGCAATAATGAAATTCCTATACAGACTCAAAACCCCAAAACCTTTCAGTAGTTTGATTGAGTTTTTGATTGATAAAAGTAGACTATAAGTGCAAACTTTATTAGGGTTTTAATAGGGTTTATGCAGGGGTTTAACGTTTAAATATTAGTAGTTTAAGTGAGTATAACAAGCGAGTTTTTAAAATATTTTACACAAACATAAGCTTAGAGTCTTGTGGCAGTTCTCTGAATTTTATCTTTCTAAGTTGATGTTTGATTGTTTCTATTTTTTGTAATTCTCTTAGCTTGGCTTGATAATAGTTGAGTATGCAAGTTCTCTGAGACCTCCATTTATTTTATTTTTATCGAGATATTGTTTGATTC